>VNJV01016051.1:0-13772 GCA_008042635.1 Drosophila nikananu | reverse complement strand
GAGTAATCAGGTTAATTTTAATATGTTTTGTATGCACTGCCGCTCCCCTTCTGGGCCGGCCGACCCCCCTTAACCCCATTCCCCCCACGGCCATGGCCAACTGACGACGACGACGCCGTCGCCGGTTAATGGAAAAATATCTCAAATGATGCTGGCCAGGATGCCTTTTGTAATTAGCAGCCATTTCAACGAGAACCGTCCACCAAAGCTAAAAACTTTGCACGTTCTTAATTACTCTCCCCTCTCTGGCTTGCTGCTTGTTGGGGTTTATGGCTTTGCCCCTCTCTTTTTGGGTTTATAAGATAATCATTAATCATATTTAGATATTTAAATATGTGAGTAATTAATTTAGAAAACTATAAGCAGGGTTAGGTTATTATTTATTTAAAGAATTTCATTGGAACAAGTTCTATATCATTTGGAGAGGAAGGAGATCTATTTGTAAGTTTTATTCTTATATTTTATTTATTTTTGTGTAGTCCTTAAAAAAATATTTATATTTATTATATGTATATATTTTTAGGAAACAATTAGCCAAGAAAAGTTATTAATTATCTCAGGTAATTTCTTAGAAAAATAGCTATGTAACTCTGTAAAGGCAAAGATCTTTAAAAACAAAAATTCTATGTAATTATTGATTTTATTTTTAGTTTATTTGTTTATAGTCTGTTAAAAAATAATTCAACTGTATATACTGTGGACGTTTTAATATTATCTTTTATGGGAAATAGTAACAATTATCATGTTGAGCTAAAAAGTATATAAACCTTTTACCAAGTTAATACAGTTCCGACTTGGAGATGTACATATGTAGATCGGAAAATACTTAATTTCCCCTTATCCAAAGTTTATTTTCACTGTAATTTGATATTTCCTGCTATCCCAGGAGGTAAAAAATGATGTCAAGCTCGTTTTTCAATACATAAACTTATTACAAGTCACATCATTCACCCATTTCAATCATCCCAAAGGGTATTACCAGTGCAGAGTATCCTTCATCCGGTGACGTGGGCGATCCAACACCTTTATGCTCTTTATGGGCTGTCCAGGCGATAATTTTAATGTTGTTTGGTTTATACACGTTCTCGGCTATTGCACTTCATTTTTTCTCAAGCACCAAGCACCACCGTGCACCGAGCACCACCGGGCGGGGCGGCAATGCTGACAAGTTTCGGAACGCTGCTGAAAATGTGGCCACAGTTCGCCCCGTGGCACTATGGCAATATATTAGACGCAGACGGAGGGGACGACGAGAGATTTGCATTTAATTACGAGCGTTCCGGGGTCTGGGGTCCGCACGGGGGAGGTACGCCACAGAGTACGCCCGAAAGCCAAGTTAAGATCGGGCCAAGACGGCGTGTGTGTTCCAAGGCAAACGGACTGGCAAATGATAATTACAGAAAGCATATAAGCTTCCAGAGAGAGACAGAGACAAGGAGAGAGAGATAGAGAAAGAGAGAGGAGTAGTTACACCGAAAGAGACGGCTAGAAAGACGGACAATGTGCTAGAAACGTTAATTTCAAATTTATGTAGAGCGTCTAGTTTCTGGCCGCCGTCTAAGCTGATGACTTTGAGTTGCCACCCCCCGAAAATACCCGTCACACGCCCACTTTATACACTTCAGAAAATTATACAAATACTATAGGGGAGTAGGCTTAAAAATTATTTAAAAACTGCTTAGTTAGACTGCTCCAAAGAGGGGTTTGAATTGTTGTTTGAAATTCTACAAAATAAAATTGAAACCATCTATAAATATTCAGACTGTTGTTTAATTATATATTATTCAGAGTTTATTTACTTCATTACTGGAAAAAAGTAGATCATTATACATTGTTAAAGGTGATATTTAATGTACAAATTAAGTATCTGAGTTACATTAATTACCTTATTTATGATCAAAATGTCATTTAACAAAGGGATTTTCCCGTATCAAAGTTCCTATAAAACAAACAAACTTTTATACATTTTATAATATTTTTTTTTGTGCACATCTTACCCCCTCTGCTACCCCCTACCCCCTGCTTACCCCTTTCAAACCCCCCCTCGAGCTTCTCGTCTTGTCCCGTGGAAGAAGTTGGCAAGGATGCCCGCAGGGCGCGTGCTGAATTTAATCAGTTTGCCGGCCGGGGCCGAGCCGCGCTGCAATGACAATCAAGCCAAGATGGAAAGTGGGCANTTTTTACGATCCGTTGCCATGAAAAATTAGATTTTTGTATAGTATCTGTATCTTTCCGGCAACTGTGCGTCGGCTGCCGGGTAACGTAAATTAGACGACAACTCGACAGTGCAACATTTAACGGTAATATGCTTTTATAGCTGCCGGTAAAATGCAGCACAAAATTAGACATAAAAGACAAAGACAGAGAGAGTAGGAGGAAAAGCTAGGCCGAGAGAGATAGAGAGAGGTACCTGAAAATTCCGAAAATTAAGTTGATGAGGTGATGTGGCCTAGACGTGTACACGGTACGACAGCCGGAGCAGTGAAGAGTGCCCCGACCGGCACTTAAATATTGACCAAAATTGGCTAAAAACAAAATCAACAACCACTAGAATGAACGATGGCCAAAAGTAGATCTTTAAGATGTGCGGCGTGGGGATACTCTCTGGGAAATTTTAAGATAAAGCAGGAAAGTGGCTTTAAAATAAGTAGTGTTGATTGATATTCGGGAATTTATACTTTAGTATTAAAATTCAAACTACATTCAATAACGAAATATTTAACATCATATGACATCAACAACATATGACATCTAAAAGTTTAATAACTTATGATCATTAATAGAGGTCAACATAAACCATATTTAAAAGTAAAGCATGGAGTACATTTTAAAATAAGATTACTTTTATTCGAGATTATTATTATTTTGGTGTAAATTTTTTTAAATTGCTTTGTAAAAATACTTGAACATTATTTAAAATCACATTATTCATGCAAATTTGTTTTAATTACTGATCAAATTCATCTTTAACGTATGCAAATATATCATAGAAATTTCATTGTAAAAATCTATAAATCTACAAAGTCTATAAAGATGATCCCCAATGGAGGTCAACGTAAACCATATTTTAAGGGAAATCCTGGGATCCTTTTTAATCAAAACTATTTAATTTAATTACTGATCACTAGTGTCTCTCACATAACTATGAACTATAAAACTATGAACAAATGATGATCCTCATTTGGGATCTCTTTTTCCTACCAACTATCCCCGATCGAGGTCTCTCCCACACACCACCCCCTCCCATCCTTCTCCCAAGGAATCCGGTTAATCACAAACCGAATAGGCCTAAGTGCATACCCTTGCGAATCGCATTAAGTGAGGCAAACGGCAGAATCATCAAATGGCGTAGGCAGCTGCAGTCAGTTTCGGTTTTTCGAGGGAGAGATGAGGCCGAAGCGAGATACTTCACTGGACTTTTGGGGGCACTGCAGGGGCGTGGCGGGGGTGGATTGCAAGGGGGCGGCCAGACGACGTCATCGACACCTCCGATAGCAGCCGATGGTTGAGGCGGGTGGGTGGCTGGCTAGACTGCGGCATTAGCAGGGGCAGAGTCAGGGGCTGTGGCAAAGGCAGCCTGTTTGGCAGCATCGACTGACCGACAGCGACCGGTTGAAGACCGCACGAGTCGCCGCTGCCGCCGCTGCTGCTGCTGCTGCTGCTGCTGCATCTTCTGCCCCCTCTAAACACAGGGGGCGGCGCTGTGGCAGCGGGGGCTTGTCTAGTGACTTGACTGTAACCTCATTGACCAGAAAAATGCAAGCAGCAACAGCAACAAGCGCAGACAACAAAACATCAAATGTGAATTAGTGCAAAGGTAGCCAAGGAGCAAGGATACACGCGGGAAAATATGGTGACTGTATTTTAGAAATATGTTAAGTTCTTTTTTAACAAAAAATGTGTAAGACAAAGTGAAGTTGAAAACGTTAATAAAAAAAATAATAAGTGTAAACAAATACGCCCCAACTTTCATCATACTTTTAAGGTGGTAGTTTATTAAAAATTACGTTTGGAAGATAAACCCAAAGCAAGTTCACACTTTTTGCATTAAATATGTATTTACAAAAACTTAAAACTTAGAAAACATGCCAAAATGTTATTACTTAAATATTTATTATACATTTATTATTATATATGCAAAAATATTAAACCATTCTATCATAGCTATAACTTATGTTCTTATTTTAATATTATGGTTTTTATTATTATTCTTATTTAATTAATTTTTATTTCAAATAATTCACCGATTTTAAATTACTGTAATTTAAAATAATTCCTTCAATTTCTCCCAGTGCACCACCGAGGCGAGGGGTATTGAGCTGGAAAGAAGCAGAAGACGTGGTGCCATGACCGAGGCGGGCGGAGAGGTGCTTGTGGGTGGAGGAGTGGGAGGCAGAGTGGGCAGAACAAGGCAAAACGTTTCCATATTTATTGGCACTTTTCGGTTTTCTGGAAGCGCTTCGGAACGGATGCACAGGGGCGTCGAGAAGGGGTTCAACGGGGGTGTTCACTGGACCCCCCCACAAACGTCACTCTGTGAGTTTAGAGTTTCGAATTTCCAGTTTCGAGTGAGGTTTTCTGGCCGATGAGCTGACGGACTACAGCCTTTGGCATTGGATTTGCTCTGCGGCCCGACACTTGCATTATTAATTCCCGGCAAATAGTTGCAAAAGGCACATACCGCGGGGGAGGGATGGAGGGGTCCAGGACCTGGTCAGCTTCATTAAGTGTTTTCGAATTCCTCTGAAACTAAACAGGGGTTAAATAAAATGATAAGGAACACATTTATACTTAATTTTTTATTTTAAGAAAGATAGAAATAAAAATCTTAAGCTAATTAAATTTCAAAGAAATTTTACTCTTACTATAAATTGTGAAATAATAATAAAACAAAGCATTATTTAAACTAAACCTTAAATTGGCTTAGATCCCTAATCTTGAATTTGGTATGATTACAGTTTCCGTCAACTTAAAGTAGGTATAGAGATTTCATAAGGAAACCTATAAGGCAGTTGTCAAAATATTCCTTAATTTTATATGTACATATATACATAATCCTAAATTAGTTCATTATAATATATATTTTATTGAAAAAAAGAATAATTTAAATATAAATCAAACTAGAAAGGAAATTTGCTTGGGGAAGCAGAAGTTAGTATACCCTTGCAGTGCGCAAACATGGAATTAATGATCATAACTAAGCCAAAATATTTTTTAACTTTTGAAAATTGTAATGATTTTTTCTTTAAAAATTTCGAAATATGTATTAAGGAATATTTCTTATGTTCTTTATTTTGGTTAGGAATTTAATGGCAAATCGAAAGATACATACTGTTTTTAAAATTTATATTTTTATTTGATAATTTTTCAGAGGAAAGTTTGAAGAAAACATAAAGATATTGTAAACAATATGTTATAACTCAACCAAAAATGTATTAATTTCGAATCGCAAACTATTCGATGAAAGCTTTTATATATTTTTGTTAAGCTTATAAATCTAAAGAAAATATTTTGCCGTTTTTTTTTTCACTTTTAAATTAGTTAAACACCATTATATAACGTTGAAAAAATAGTACATAGTACATACCGAACATCGACTCGGCTGTTGATCCTGATTAAGAATACATTTTATTTATGATTTATGGGATAGCAAACTTCTGACTAAAATTAGAAAACCCTAAAAAGTACATTATCCAAACATATCCCCAAAAATGTATTTTAGAAATTCAACCTTCAGCAAATTGTCTTTGCACTGCCCCCTTAGCAGCAACAATAGCAAAAATAACAACAAAATGCATCTTGTATAAAAAAGCTCAAATTTGCGCTCACAATAAGCACTCACACCCCCAGCTAGTGCGCTCTCTCTCTCTAGCTACGTTTCTCTCTTTCTCTGCCTCTGTATGTGTGTCGTTAAGTGCTCGCCTTTCGTCAAGTGTGCAACTTCTCCTGCCTCAGAACAACAGTTATAAGCTCTGCCGCAGTCAACGCAGACGCCGGCGTCGACTGCAGGCAGCAGCGCCGCTCATTTGTGAGCTTAATGACGTCATTATTTTTATTTTAACAGCGCCAAGCAAATTGCATATACTTGCTGCTCCTGCGCAGTCGGCGCGCAGTCGCTGCCGCTGTGCAGGGGGTGTGGAAAATGGGGGCCTCTGGCTCGGTGGAGTGGGGTGGGAGGAGGGAATGAGAGCGAAGGAGAGCCTCTGGCGCTCTCGCTCTCTCTCGCTTGCTCTTGCTAAGCTTCAGCCTGGGCTTCGGGCTGCATTGCCTTCGTTTTTGCTGCTCGTGTCCGCTTCGGCCGCTGCCCGCGCGTGTGTGTGTGTTTTTGCTACTTATGCTGTCCCAAGCGCCGCACGCTCGTGCACGTTCATTCAGGTTTCGACGCTGCGCCTGAACGTACGAACTCGGCCGGAATTCCCAACCGAAAATAAGTGAATCAAGAACTACTATATCTCACACTGAGAACCGCAATCGGAATCGGAATCGGCATCTCAAGCGGCGCGTGCAGCGAGAAACCAGCAAACAAACAAACACAAACACAGTGCAAGCAAACAGCCAACGACAAACATTTTCGAAGAATTGTAGTGTCAGTTTTTGAAAATGAAATTTCCCGCGAAATTTTGAGTGCGTGGGAGGTAGAGAATCTCTGAAATACTTCCGAATATCTTAGAAATACTTTGACTGAAGTGCTAATTTGTGTTAATAAGTAATACTGCAAGATATACGACACAAGAAAAGAAAAGATACAAAATAAATTATAAAAAGTGTTTAAAAACTAGGATTCATCTTAATTAATTAAACAGTTCAAGGAAAAACACTGTGCAATTGTTGGAAGCTTCTGAGAGACTACTAAAAAACGGTAACTAAGAATACTTTTCTTTAATATTACAGGCTATTGATAAAATGTTATTAAATTTAATTTAAAAAATTCTAATTACTTTTAAAAATATAATCTTATTATATTAGTGAAAGCGGCGATAATATGCCAATTAGTAGTAATTATCATTTATAGAGTCAACCTTATTTTAAAATATAAACCATTCTAATTATCCATAAAACTTGTTTGATAATAACAATTTAATCTAATACTAATCTGTAAAACATTTAAAATTGAACATTAATGAAATATAATTCTTGGCAAAAAAATGTTATATTAAAAATATTCAATATAAAGTTGCAAAAAGTTTCCAAGTCTATTTAAAAATCTTAAATATACCTTAAAGAAATTTTAATAAATTCTTTTTGAAATGTTTTGAATCTTTAAGATATTAATATTCATAAATTGTAAAGAAATAGTTTATAAATGTATAAGAATCATTTATCGAAAATGCAATTAATAAGATCAGTATTCCTTATATACTTAGGTAGATTTACTTGCGTGTAAGTAATGGATCCTTATTACCTGCTAACTTGGTCTGTGATCATTAATTGATGAATAATTACTATAAAAACGTGTGCTTCTAAATAATAATACAATTATTTACTAATTCATATACATGTCAAGTGCAAAACTCTTCAATTCTTATAAAAACCATTGAATTTTATAATGAGTTTTTAAATACCAACCGACTCACGTTCTGTCAGCGAATCAGAAAAATCAAACCTTTTGAGCTTCGCACGCACTTCACTGGCAGTTTTGTGCGAAACATCCAAATGCAGTTTTTATGTAAATCCCAACCTTGACACGGTAATATGCAAAAAACCAATAAATTGATGCGATTTCGCTGCAGGCGGTTAATAACTTTAATTAACGTTAATTTTATCAACATCACCATTACGGCCCGGCCAGCATGGGAATCGCAATGAGCATGGGGCTGCGGCTGCGAGCTGCGCGAGCGACTCAAAATAGTTGCGACGTTCTAATAATAAAACCAAATATAATAAATAGCCATAAACAAACTAATAATACCTCGCGGCACGGCGGCAGTGGACGGTGGCAATTTGCAACAATGAGGCTCATCAAACGATCTCCAAAACGAAATCAGAATGAAACTCTACACATAAATATAAATAGTTTAATGTGCGCTAAGCCTTGCGAATGATGCCACCCCACGAAAACCCACTAAAACGTATTACAATTGCCTCGCAGTGGCTCAGTGTCATTTTGCAAAAAAAAAAAAAAAATACAAAATTAAATCGTATCTATGAGATACAATAAACAGCAGCGCACAATTCGCACTAACAGCAGCAGCGGCTGCGGCAGCGCGGCAGGCGTAACAACAATTGTAATAATCAGTTTCATTTCAAAGCCGGACCAACCTGTGCGATATATGTACTTCTATACACTTTTCCCAGTGCCCAAGTTCCACTTGGAAACCCTCGGCGAGCCCTCCGGTCCCACCATCACTGCATCCAGGCCGGTGCATTGTTAGCTTGGCCCGCTCATTTAATTAAATATAATTAGCTGCATTAATTGCAAATTAATACAGAATTTAGTCTCTTTGTGCTAGCTCCCCATTGTCGTTGCCAGGCAGAGTTCGCCTGCTCCCAACTAAACTCGACTCGTTCTCCACGCCTCGTTATCGCCGGCAATTATTTAGCGAGAATTAACCGGGCTCCAAGCCACACAAACATAAATCTAGTGTCCAAACTCTGGAATGACATTCAGCGGGTGCATATCCGAGGTTAATGAGTTGCATTTGACTTGATAGGGTCTGAGAATCAAAGCTGGAACAGTAAGAGTAAAGTTGTATCTAGAAATCTTTGTATCTAACTAATAGGGTGGTATTTTTGTAGTATCTTGGAATATACAAAATAATCTCGAATCTAGTCCAATAAAACTTGCCAATTTAAAATGGAAATATATCGTAATGGTAATAATAATGATAATACTGAATCATGTTTAGTTAAATTTAATTAGCTTAAATGCGGTTTATAAATGTGTAAAATTAATGCCGACGGGATTTATACAATAATATATTTTATTATGAATTAATGAAGAATTTATTTAATGATTTATTTTATTATGATTTCACAAGCTCTATAGCACCTATATTTTATGAACTTCTCTGCTTTTCAAATCCGCAAAATTTACATTTTTCTATGTTGCTGGAATTTATTTATTTACCTCATTAAGTCGACTGCAGGATTTTTATTATTTTGAGTGGCATCTTCAGCAAATCAGAGAAATCCATTAAATGCGCGTGTCTCTGGTCAAAGGCATTGCGACAGCTTTTAATGCACAAATAGCTGTGAAAAAGAAAATCAACGTCGGCAAACAGGAAAAAAACTGATTAGATATTAAATTATAAATTAAATGTTGTGGCTGTAGTTGTAGTTGCAATTGCTATTTCTTTTTTTATGACAAACGGATGACGAACGCATAAAAATGCAGCGGCACAAGAAGCGGAAAGGCAACAAGGAGGCAACACACCGAACACACACCAAACACACACTCATTAAAAATAACCAAAAGCCAGCGGAGAATTGCAATTTTTCCCCCCAAGTCCCCTTCTCCCGAAAGAAAAACCAAACAGATATTCCCCAACGATCGCGTCACGTTGTCACTTTACGTAGGCAAATCGTAAAAATGAAAGAAGGAAAATCCGGCAAAGCAAAACGCTTAATTATGTGCGGTGTTTTTTTGGCCAGCTGCCTGGCCTGGCCACGCCCCCTCTCTGCAGCCCCCGTGGGCGGCCTGTTTAATTAGCATAATTAAAGTAATAATTATATTCACCGTCAAGGCATTGAAGTGCAGGCAAATGAGGCGAGCTCAGGGGCGGGCACTCGAATCTTGAAAGGATTTCGCCTTCTGTGTTTGATGTGTGGCCAATTTGCAAGCTTGTGCAAACATAAAGTGCAATTTTATAGCCCTAAGACGGCAGGGTGGCGAATATGGAAAAACTGCAGGAAGTATTTATGAATCTGTGTTTTTTGAATGAGAAAATGCATTGGAAAATGCAATGGTATCGAGGTTAGGAGGTGAACCAAAGAGAAATAATTAGCGAATTTACAAAAAAAAAACACTGGTGTTTGTCAAATGATTAAAGTAATTTAATAATTTAATTATAATAATTATATTTACAATTAATGAAGTAGAGAAGTTATTTTTGCTTTGATATTTATTAGAAAAAAGGCCACTAAAATCAAATAGATATATTATATTTATTGATTGGAATTTTAAAACTATTAACTTTTGAGACTTTTTAATAATACAATTTTATCGATTCTTTAGGTAAATAATTCTATATTATTCAACAGTTTTTTAAACTAAAGGAAGGCCGGGGAAAAGCAAACAAGTTTTTTATTTTGCATTTCTCCCAGAAAGTTTTATACTGTTTTCCTTTTTGTAAGCTAATTTATTTTAAATGATAATAAATTTAAATGATAATAATAATAATACCATACGCCAATTCTCATGACATTAGGTAACTATAATAAATAGTTAGAGACTTTAATGATACTCAAACTTGTTTAATACGAAAATACATTATGTGACTATAATAACTTCCTTTAATATTATTTCTAGAGAATTCTTCTGAATAAAAAAAATAACATCCCCAATTGTTTATGCACTTGAATGAGCCCCAATTATCTATGGTAAAGTAGACAATTTTGTATTTTTGTGAGCGTTTCCATTTGGAGGCGATCTTGTGGGGATTGGCTCACTTTTTCGCCGAGCGCGCCACCAAAATAAGATATTGCATGCCGCACATGCCACAAAGCCTACACAAAAAGCGAAAACACGCACAACGAGCGGCGCGGGGGATGCACACGCTCATTTAATAATGAACAATAATGAAGAGCAATAATAATCATCAGCGAAACGTGCAAGGAGAGTGTCCGAGTGGAGAGGAATAAACATATACAACGAAATTTTATCAACGAACGCGCATCATTTCAATTAAGAAAATGTCACAAGTGTCCAAGCAGCAGCAGCAAAAGCAGCAGCCTAAAACACGCCAAATGCGGCAACTTGGGGATCTCCGGCGCACTTTCATTTCGCCATTCCGGATTCCCTACCCCAGGCTCCGGCTCCTCGTGCCCACACGAGGGGCCCCTCTTTAATGGCTTATTTTTTGGAGCATTTCTTGTAATTAATGCGAATTGTCACACGCTAGAGCTGAAATAATGCCAACTGCCTTCGATTCGGCTCCAAATTCATTACAGTTATCGCTTTTGTCGCTGGCCGTTTCCTATTCTTAATTAGCAATTAAACAATTTATGCTTTTGCGTGAACAATGAGAAACTAAGTGAAATAAGTCGAATATTTGTTCTGTTTTGTTTCGTTTCGTTTCTTTTTGTGGCCCAAAAACATGAAACTATAATTAATTTCATTCCACCAAGTATTTTGCTCAATTAGCAATTAAAAACAATACTTTACCGCGGCCACGTTGCGTGTATCGAACTCGGGAGTGGAGGGGACACAATTCGGGGTTGTTCTCGGGGTCCAATCATGCTTGATGGATGGATTGTCAAAGATGGTTGATACCAGATAGGAAATAATGTAAGGCTGTCGTGCTAAGGTAATTATGCCGGCAGACAAATGCAATGAGGAGCAGCATAATTAATTTATTTGTTCGGAAAAAGGAGTGAATTTACATTAAAAGGGGTTTCCTTAGAGATCAATGATCAAGCTGAGGCTCTTTCTCTTACTTAATTATCATGCTGAATTCCTTTCTAAGTGATAAAAGTGAATGATCAACCCATTTCTTTGATATACGTATAATTGATCAGTGAAATTCATAAGATCCTCGGCTTCTTCTTTTCCACAGATCAGACACACACCGAGCTCAGGCATTTCAGGCTTAATTTCCACTAATTTTATTTCTCGTTTTAGTGTTTTTCGTTAAATTATTGTTAATTAAATGCAATTAAAAGTCTCTCTCTCTCTCCGACTCTCCGACTGTCCATCAGCATAGTATTTGAGCAGTCAGATCGGGCTTAATGAGACGCGACACAGTTGCACAGATGTTCCACAAAACCAGCTAATTGCGCAATTAACTTGCGGCGGAGAGGAGACGCGGATGGGGACGGGTACAGAGCTGGGGCCACATGCCACATGTTGCACGGAGCAGCTGTAAATTTGTTGTATTAAGTGTAGAAAATCTCGAGCACTTAATTCACGCTTTGTTGAAGGTGTTGAAAGGCGGTCGGTTGACTGGGTCCAGGACACGGGATCCAGATCCCAGCCAAGAACCTGCGGGTATAGTACTTACCAGCCAAGTTAAACCAAATGCGAAAACCGCAAAAAGAAAAAAACCAGGGGACTCCCACAAGAACCCACACGTAATGTGTGTGTGTGTCTATGTTATGGGTCCTTTTTGGTTTCTGTTTTCATTTTCCTATTTTTTTTGCCCTCGCCCACATTTGCTCATTTGACTTTGGCCGGGTCTAAACAAGCTGCTTATCCTTTGGGTCGAAAAGAAAAATGTTAATTACCCTTTGTGTTTAAATAGACCCCACTCACTGGCCAAGGGTCACACAGGATCCCGGTGCTATTTGAGGCAATTAAAATTATTATTTTAATGTCAACACTTTTTTTGGTTGTGTTTTTTTTCGGGCCAGGATAATGCATGTAAAACGACTAACGCCTCTCCAACGAAATCCGTTAAATGTTGCCCAAGATTTTCCCTGGGTCGGGTGTGGCACGGAAGGTGGTACGTCTCCATTTGCCGTCGGCACTTGGCTGCGACTTTCGAAACTTTGCTCTGGTTTTCGTTTTGTTTGGTTTTATCCATTCGTTTTTTGTGTGCCGAGTTTGGATTTGCAGGGGGTTTCTATTTTTTGTGCTCCCAGGGTGGATTTTACGCCCCTGCCCTGGTTTACCAGGCGTTGAGGAATTCCGCATAAGTGTTTTTACGGTATTTGTTGGCTCAAGCATTTTACGGGGGTGTTAGGTCAGTGCTCACCCCGCTCTCAGGGCCTAGCTTCTTGCCAACCCCCTTGCCAACTCAGTGCTCTGGCCTGTCTCTCTCTTTGCGAGAAATGTTTTTCGGTTGCCTTTGGGCTTGCGGCTTTGCTTTTTCGGACGGCTTCCGGGCTTCCAGGAGGTCTGAGCCCGCCCTGGTTGGCATTCGAGATAAGCAGGTGTTATATTTTTATGGCTAAAGTGGCTAAGCAGTTGCGGAGTTGCGGAGATGCGGAGGGGAGATGGCTGGGAATCATGTTCTGGTGTGTAGGTGTTCTGGGCAAGAGTGTGATAAGGCCCTCGGGCAACTCTGCTTGCTTGCAAGCAAAGATTTTCATTTTCAACACCTGGTGCAGTGATAATAAGGTGATTGGTTGGGGAGTTGAGGAAAATAAGAATATATTATTTGGTATTATAGGAAAATATAGTTAAAAGTTAGCTAGGAAGTGGGTATAAGTTTGATTTTTAAATAAGTTTTCTGTATAAGTTTAAGTAAAAACACAGCCTGATCTAAGCTTATCTCGGCCCATGATAACTTATATGATTCTCATCGCTCACTTCCCTTTCCGCAAACAGTTTCCTCGGTTAGCCAGAACAGCTGTTTTGGGGTCACGCCTCCCACTCTGCCCCTCTGCCCCCTTATTACCACCCCCAGCTGACCCCAGACCCGATTAACTACGTAAACAGCAGCCAACAGCCTTAATTGTTTCGCACTTAATCAAAACGAGCAGCGGCGGGACTGGCCCAAACCGAGACTATCAAAGGCAGCCCGCCGGTTCGGGCCAAGAGCAGCGCACAAAGGCCAAAAGCAGATACTGGAATTGGGGCTGAAAGGCAAAAAATTGAAAACTAAAGAGCAACTTGGGGCGCACGCCAGTCCGGGGACGGAGACCCGGGACAGCAGACAGACGACAAGCTACAA
>VNJV01016044.1:0-13060 GCA_008042635.1 Drosophila nikananu | reverse complement strand
CCAAAAATCTAAAGGAAAAGGAGGAAAACGCGTAAATGGGGTCATACTGACACGTATGCACAGCTGTTTTATGTACACAAACTTTACGCAGTAATTTTAAAATGAATTCAAGCGGATTAAACTTCCACGCCAATTTGCAATCTCTCGCTTTAAATAAATTTGATTTTGATAATAGAATTAATTAATTATTAGTTACTTACCGTCTTTTTGCAACTCTTTGCCAATGTCCTCCCAGGCATTATGAATAAAAATACCATTGAAATGGCCTTTGTGGGTTAAATCCCATTATGGGCTTTGCTTCAACCGCTTTAATAAGCGCTACTTTTTCCTGCCGTGAACAAAAACGTTCAACACGAGAAACATTTTTGTCTTCAAACTTTCCCTCCATGTTCTGGCTTTCAAAATAAATAAATTTATTTATTTTGATGGCGGAATCACAGCTGTTTTGTTTCCTGATCTGGCAACGCTCTTACCCGTTTCGCTATGGTTGATTTATCTTATGTTAGTACCCGAGAAAGCGGGGTGTCGGAAAATGCTTCTTCTTCTTTTTTTCGCTATGGTTTTTTTATATGGAGTTTGGCCGCTTTAAGAAAATTTATCTTATCTCAGTACCTAGCTGTAGATTCTTCGTCTTGGCAAAAAATATCGAAATGTATCAATTAAAAGTATCGCAGCTTCGACAAAAATCGTGATATAAATATTTCATCCTTAAAAATATCGATATTTTGATATATTATCAACAGCACTAATATTTACACGTGCATCCCACTTTTGAACGTCGCTTCGTTTGGTTTTTATAAAATAAAACATTGAAATATGTCGCTGTTACGCATCAGGTAAGCAACAAAATCAGCTGTCAATATATACCTAAATCCATCTTACTCTGCTTCCAGGAAACCAAAAACCCGCAAGGGAAAGAAGGTGCTGCTGGCCAGAGAGCCACAGTTGATTGAATCTGCTCGCACAATGCTTTTTCTGGATGGACGGAAGTGCGGTGGAAGTGTGAAGCTGTGTATGAAGGATCTTCAAGCGCTAAAGAAGCCTCTAGTGAAAGTACTGAACCGCAAGAATGATATAACACCTTTTGACGATCCTTCCTCCTTGGAATTGTATGTTTAGCAACTTTACACTTGATTCGATCTAAATTCCTTGACTACTTTATTTAGCTTGACCATGAAGAACGATGCGTCGCTGTTTTCTTTTGGTTCCACATCGAAAAAGCGTCCTGACAACATTATCTTGGGCAGGATTTTCGAGAACGAAGTGTTGGACATGTTCGAGTTGGGCATTAAGAGGTATCAGGCCATTTCTGAGTTCAAAAATGAAAAGATTGGCACCTGCGTCAAGCCCTGCTTGGTGTTCAACGGCCCCAAGTGGTCGCAGACTGAGGAGCTGCGGCGACTTCGTAACCTCTTCATCGACACCTTTCAGCGGGAGAAGGTAGACTCGATTCGCTTGCAAGGTATCGAGCATGTCCTCAGCTTCACAGTGACCGACGACATGAACATCCTGATGCGCTCATACAGGATCCTACTGAAGAAATCGGGACAGCGGACGCCTCGCATCGAGTTGGAGGAGATCGGTCCCTCGGCCGATTTTGCCATAAGGCGGACAAAGATCGCCAGCGAGGATCTGTACAAGCAAGCGCGCAAGCAGCCCAAGCAGCTGAAGGTCAGTAAGAAGAAGAACATCAGCACTGATGCTTTGGGCAACACCAAGGGACGCGTACATCTGGGCAAGCAGCAGACGGGATCAATTCAGACGCGACGCGTCAAGGCGCTGCGGAAGACACCTGAGGAGAAGAAAGAGAACCGGCAGCGCAAAAAGGTGGCACTGAAGGCAGCCGCAGCCGAAGCTCTTGCAGGCTCGCAATGATTGCATCGCATTCACCACCATTTATATTTAGCTTTAGTTTTAATAAATTGGTCCAGATTAAAGTAGCGTAATAATTAGGCGATTTCTGGAGTCATCAGTGAATGGCGTCCACAATGTTGCGGACACGTCGCGTCTTTGACTCTGCCAGCGCATCTTCTAGCGTTTTGATCATGTGCACCAAACTACTGACATCCGTTTGAACTAGCACATCCTTTCGATGCCTCCTTTCGTCCTCCTTCATAGTTGCCAGCTCCTGCTCGCTGCGCTCGCTCAAGTCGACGAAAAGCAGCTCTCTATTCTCGTTCTTCGGTTCGGTGTGTAAATAGAGTTTCATGACAATGCAAACAGTGCATTGATCCAGCAGACTACGCGAGGCGGTGCGAACCTCCAGTCGCCAGTTCAGGTTGACCAGACGATAGGCACGTATGTTGGCCGACTTGATCGATCCTTCTACAAAGTTCCGCTTGCTTGTGACAAACTGTTCGAGGACCTCCAGCACATCGCTGGTGAGATCGGGGAATGTCTGACGCAGGACAGTCTGCATATGGGAGGAACTGCTTACACCGACCCGTGTGGTTACGCTAATCAGCAGCGAGATCAACGCCTCTACAGCCTGCTGCACTGCCTCCGGGCTGCTGGGATCTGAATACCTTCTGGCCATCGCTTCGTAGCGACTGGGATTGGGTCCATTTATCAGGTAATCGAAGGCTGACTTGCACAACTCCACAACATCGCTGGCAGGTCTTTGGAGGAGAGCCAAATGGTCTCGTTGCTGTTGACTCAGCCGAAGAGATGACATCTTTCGGGAAAATTAACTGACAGTGTAGAAATAATAATGAAACACATACCGAAAATTACTGGCAAAACTTACATTGAATAGATATTCTTAAGTACTTACAGCAGTTTCATGCCTGCAATTCAGAATTTACTGATATAACTTCCTGAAGTTATATATTATAATTCCTGATTAACAAACATCAACAATATTTTGGGGGAAGCCAGGCCAGTGCTGCTAACCTTGAGCTTCAGCACACAACCAGTTGGCAGTCCTGTAATGGAGAGCGGGAACAATGTTATCTCAAATAATGGTACAGTTTAAACGCCTAAATTACACATTGGTTAAGCTATTAACTAATAATAATATTTGCTACCAATCCCCTTGAGAAAATCTGAAAAACTATTAAAAGCTTACGTTCTTATAAAAGCTTTCGTAGAGGTTGGCAGCCCCAAGCTCACCCCCGCCGCGATAATGAGAACAACAACAACAGAGATTCGCAAATCTGTTTCATTGGCTTGCGGGATTTGGCTGGCAGCGCTGCTTGTTTAATTGTTTAACCAACTTTTTATACCAAATAACTTTGCAAAAATGCTGAAGCAAGTGACGAAGCAATTGGCCCTGCAGGGAGTGCGTAACTTCTCGATCAGCCAGCAGGTGAGACCCTGGGAAAACCCGGTCGGAATTGGCCCCCACGCAACTGCAACTGTTTACGTAACAGGCGGAAAATGCATCTTTGCTGGGAGATGTTTTGCAAACGAACAAAGATAATGCTAGCTAATTATCTAACTGCGGAATTCCTGGCATAACATTTGAATTTCCTATATTCGTTGGTGCAGAACAATTACAAGGTGACTGTCTGCGGAGCCGCTGGAGGCATTGGGCAACCCCTGTCGCTGCTGCTGAAGCAGAATCCCCTGGTCACCGACCTGGCCCTTTACGATATTGTGCATACGCCCGGTGTGGCCGCCGATCTGTCACACATCGATACCAAGAGCAAGACCGCTGGGTTCATTGGTGCCGACCAGCTCGGCGATTCCCTGAAGGGTGAGTAGAGGGCAGGGGCCAGCGGAGCGAGTGAGGTTAGGTACCTTGTGTGTAGTGGAAAAATTTGCGAGCAATGTGATAGGAGGGGTCGACAGGGGAGATCGTCTCGCCGTTGTTACATCTAAAAAAGAAGGGATAATATATGAATTGTACTGCAATATATTTTTTTAATAATCAGCACTAAAACCTATGGTGTTTGCTCCCATAATTCAAATTCAAATTCTGTATTAAAAGTTAATTTCGCCATGTCCGCCCTGTCCGTGCGTCTGAATTAACACCTTCGTAAAAATTTAGGTAAAATTTTAAGTATAACATTGAGAGTAATTAGACAATATTTATGCTTTTATTTTAATCCAGCCAGCCTTGACTACCAGGTATCTTCCAGCCAAGCATACTCGAACTTTAGGGTTTTTTGATTCTTCCTAGATTAAATAAAGATATGTATTTGTAGACTATAGGGTGTTAATATGCTTATTCATTAATATACAGTAGCAATAAGGTTAGACTTGGATGTATTTTTTCGAAATATTTCGTGTTAATTTAGTAAAGGGTCTGGAGTCAACCCATGAGCCGAGGGACCAAAGAATAACGATTGTCGGTTGAGCAAGTTGAATAACGAAGTCATAGTGAGTCTTTACTTTAAGGATTGTTTTAAGCTCTCATTTTTAACGCTAATACTATGTTTAAATTAAGTTTCCTTTAAAATTATCCCTAACGAAGAGCTTGTAAAGACTTTGCAAACTGCTTTTCGAGCATACACTATTTTGTATTATAATGTGACTCGAAATTAAATTCAACGAATACGAAAAATGCAACATCCAAATTTTGGATCCTCCTAAAAATGTTCATTCGTGTGATTTGCATAAGCAAAATTTTTATCTTGTGATGAGATAAGCTGCAAAGACTATATACAGAAACAATATGTGAAGGCTGAGATAGCACCATTGAAATGTTATTGGTATTTATAACGACGTAATCAAAAGTGGCTACTGCTTATCAATGCAGAGATTGGACATAGATCAAAGATCAAAGTGCCACCGAAGCAATTATTCTCAAAGGGATTTTATATATAAATATGTGCTTACAGGATCCGATGTGGTCGTCATTCCCGCCGGTGTGCCCCGCAAGCCGGGCATGACCCGCGATGACCTGTTCAATGTGAATGCCGGCATCATCAAGGACATCTCCAACTCCATTGCCAAGAACTGCCCCAAGGCACTGGTGGCCATCATCACCAATCCGGTGAACACCTGCGTGCCCATTGCTGCCGAAATCCTTAAGAAGGTAAAGACTTCATAAAAATCGAACTTTTAGGTGAAGAAAGTTCATGAGTTCCAAATTCCAGGCTGGTGTGTACGATCCTAAGCGACTTTTCGGAGTCTCCACCCTGGATGTTGTGCGTGCCCGCGCCTTTATCGGTCATGCCTTGGGAGTGGATCCCCAGAGCGTGCAAATACCCGTCATTGGTGGCCACTCCGGAGTGACCATTCTGCCCGTGCTGTCTCAGAGCCAGCCCCAGTTCAAGGGTAACCAGGACACCATTGAGAAACTGACCGTGAGGATCCAGGAGGCCGGTACTGAGGTGGTGAAGGCCAAGGCCGGAGCTGGCTCCGCCACTTTGTCTATGGCTTATGCTGGCGCCCGTTTCGCCGGCTCCCTGCTGAAGGGTTTAAACGGCGAGAAGAACGTGATCGAGTGCTCCTATGTTCAGTCCACCGTCACGGAGGCCACCTTCTTTTCCACACCTCTTGTGCTGGGCAAGAACGGAGTGCAGGAAAACCTGGGTCTCCCCAAGCTCAACGATTACGAGAAGAAGTTGCTGGAGGCAGCTATCCCCGAGTTGAAAAAGAACATCCAGAAGGGCATTGACTTCGCCAACGCCTAAGCGGGCTAGGAACAGCTGCTCTCAACCACCAATCCCCTAAACGAATTGTGTACTTCAATTGCGCCTGTCGTATATTGGCAAAACCTTCCCTTAGCAAATCTTTCGTCTAAAGTTGGCGTGTCCAAAGATTTAACTGATATACGCTCTGTGTGTGGTATAAACAATGCAACCAGTTGATAATCTGAAATAAACAAACAACAAACTTTGATTGTTCACTGTGTTCTTTTAGATGGTATGGTATTCGCTAGAGCGCAGCTAGGGGGATTATAAGAATTAAATAACTACGAGGCTTGAAAACTTCATAAGTTTTACTAAGATAAAAGAAGTTAGGATATTTGTTACCAAACTCGAAAGATCCACAGCTTATCGTCTCAGCAGTGCTGCCAACAACCGATTTCAAATACACTCACACCTCGCTATACGGCCGCTCTTTACAAGGCCTTTCGCTTTATCGGCCCCTTTCAATTATGGCGCGTTTTCGCTTTACGGCCTAAAATGTTTCGCTATAACGGCCAAAATGTACTTGTTATGGATTTTCGATTTAACTTTAATAAAAGTCAGAAGTTTGCAACGCAGTGAAGGTGACATTTCCGACCCTATAAAGTACATATATATATCCTTGATCAGCATCAACAGCCGAGTCGATCTAGCCATGTCCGTCTGTCCGTCCGCTTCTACGAAAACTAGTCCCTCAGTTTTGAAGTTATCTGGATAAAACTTTGCATATAGTCTTCTATATGCTCTCACTGCTATATATGTCGGAAAGAGCCGGATCGGAAATCTATATTATATAGAAGCCATAGGAACAAAATATTATAACTTTGACAGTTTTCAACATATTTTTGTATAACTTGAGACATGGCCAGTTTGTAGTATTTTAGAATTTTGGTTTTAATTATATCAAAAACGGACTGCCATATCATATAGCTGTCATACGATCGTTAAATGTAGAAGGAAATTCAAAACTGTGAATCTAAAACAATAACTTTAAAACTGTAAATGTTGTTTAATGGGTAAAAATTAAAACGGAATTTTTTGGTATATATAAAAGTTTTATACAACATAACTACTATTAATTTTTTCTTTTCATTTGATAAATTTTTATTCATTCATAATGATCCAATTGTAACCTGCAAGGGTAAAAAACTTCGGAGTGCCGAAGTTAGTTTCCTTTTCTGGTTAAAAAAAGATTTATTTTTAGAATTTGAAAACCCACAAGCGTAAATATATTTCTGATAATGATAATGACATCAAATTTGGCCCAGATGTCATAAACAGTACCAACTCAAAAAAAAGTACTAGCTCGAAATGTTAAGTCCGCTAAGTTTAATTTGAAAAGTCGGCTTACTTTTTGAACACACCTCGTACAAACTTCTGCGTGCCTAAGTTATCTTCTTGTTATCTACTCAGAAATGTATCACTTTTATATTTTTTCAGAATTTCGGTTTTAATTTTATGGAAATCGGATGATTATATCATATTGCTTAGATCGTTAAATGTAGACGAAAATGTAAAACTGTATCTATAAAACAATAAATATAGTATGATAGGTAAACATTAAAACATAATATTTTGTTTTGTATAAATGTTAATCCTATTAATTTGTCTTTCCATTTGATCAAATTTGACTAATTCATAATGATCAAATTGTAAGCTGCAAGGGTATACAAACTTCGGAGTGCCGAAGTCAGTTTCCTTTTCTGGTTAAAAAATATTTATTTTTAGAATTTGAAAACATACTTTAAGAAAGTGTGCACTTGCAATGCAATTTAAGATTTCTTTTAGTCGTCGACTTTCGTGTGAGAGCCGGCACTTGCGGATCCCAAGTTTCGCCCAGTGTAGAGCGCTCTCTCCCAGGCAAACACAGTGTGCTCACACGCACCAAACTCATACAGCCGCAATCAATTAAGCTTCGTTAAGATCAATTTAAACTTGCCCGCATGTCATGGCAGTCCCTCCCTAGCATCCCCTCCAGGGTTCCTTCCTTGACTCTTTCTCAGCTTCAAGCTCGTACGCATTTTGGAATATGTTTTTCGACTTTTGTCTACACCCGGTATTTAGGGGAAAATATACTCTCTATTCGACTTGTCTTGTCGCTTCTACGATTTTTTCTTAACATCCAAAACCTTTTTATTCTTCAAAATGCGATCACACGATTAAGATATTTGGCAATTAACAATAGATTCACACTTTCGCGTTGAATTAGCTTTGGCAACACTAATTATTTAATATTTTAATGCTTGATAGACATTCAGATATCACGGAGCACTTATTAGAGATTTCTTGAATTTAAATAAATTGAAAATTTAGTTTTTTTTATTTAAATAAATGTGAGAGTTTTATATGTTTGTAGGTAACAAATAATAAACACTGAAAAGTTTACCAATTGGGTTGCAAATAAATATTATTACATATATATTTTATTTATCTAGCATAGCACCACTGATAAAAGGCAATAAAATAAAAGGCGGTAAAAACTGAAATTATACGAATTCGTATACAAATAAATTCTTTCTTATATATTCAAGTAGCTTGAATATAATTATTAAATGATTAAATAATGATTATGGAGAAATTTTTAAATGAAAAAAAGCAACCACTTACAATCTAATCCTTGTTGGATAATCTATTCTGTTATTTCTGATTTTTCGCTTTCTAGGGTACTGCCATAAGGTAAGTATTGCGAGCGAAAAATGTTGCCAGCTAAAAATCTTGCCAGCTAAAATTGCTGCGAGCGAAAAATGTTGCAAGCAAACTAAATGAATTAATAATATATATTTACACATATTTTCCTATGGCAGGTATATGATATAGAGGTCCGATTTCAATAAAATTAAAACTGAAATTCTGGAATAATACAAAATGGCCATGTCTCAGATTTTATGCAAATATGTGAAAAATAGTCTTAGTGAGATTTTTTCCTCAATTTTCCGATCGGTCCTACGACAGCTACGCATATGATATAGTTGTCCGATTTTGATCTAGAATAATACAAAACGGTCATATCTCAAATTTTATTCAAATATTGTTCCGAAATATGTATATAGCAGTGAGAGCATATAGAAGACTATCTGCAAAGTTTCATCCAGATAGCTTCAGAACTGAGGGACTAGTTTGCGTAGAAACGGACGGACAGACATACATGGCTAGATCGACTCGGCTGTTGATGCTGATCAAGAATATATACACTTTATAGGGTCGGAAATGTCTCCTTCACCGCGTTGCAAACTTCGGACTAAAATTAGAATACTAATAATAATTATAATTCGGCATGCCGAAGTTAGCTTCCTTTCTTGTTGTATCGTACTTTTCGTGATGTTTTTTACTTCTTAAGTAATTTAGAAAAGCATAAATGCGTTTTCTTTTGAAGCTTTGCAATCTCCCACTGATGTTAGAAAGCAAAAGTCCAAGCATAATTTCTCTGCTTTGAAAGTTTTTATTTAAACAACAAATATTTATGATGTTTTTAATCAAAATAATGAAAAATAGTACTTGCACGAGTTTGCATTCAAATATTACGAAATCTGTTTTATAATATTACAAAGGCTTTAAAATTTAATGAATTGGAACATTTCTTAGTGTGGAAAAAAACTAACCAAACTGGCAACCCAATAGCATAGAATTGATCTTTCGAATGGTGCCCTCTTAAAAAATTAAAAAAAAAAAATTATTGAAATTAAAAATAATTTTAATTTTTTTTGTTAAATAATAATAATTATTTGTAGTTCTTATTATTTTGTAAAAAAACTAATTATTATATTTTGATTTTGATTATATTACTCAATTTTAATGATTACTATTATACAAAAATACAAATACAAATTAATGTTTAATCATTATCTTGAGATTTTTAAAATAAAACTTATAAATTTTACGGTCCCTAAAATATATGATCAACTTCAGTCCTTCCTTTGCTTGCACCGTATTAATTTGCACTATTTTTTAAAAATTAAATGGCTGGGAAATGGCGAATCAAGTCAATTGGATTACCATTAGGCAATTTGATTTGTTCATTAAGCCAGAGGCGGTGCTTCAATAATTCCAATCTATTTAGCCGGCCAGCAGAGACACAACACACCCCCAACTTAATTATCGACGATCAAAAGGCTGCGATAACAAGACCAAAACATTCAATTGATACAATTCCAACCATTCATGAAATCAAATCGAACTGCAAGTACAAAAATCACGAAGCACGGGAGACAATTTGATAGGCGCAGAGACGCTCCCGCTCTCTTCTCATCTCCCCGCCAGCTGGCAGAGCACTCTTAATGAAATAATGAGCAGGAATCAATTTTCAGACGCCGCCACATACTACATACGGTATGTGATACGAAAATTAAATTGCCGGCCGGCCGGCATTTTATATTAAAACAAATTGGTAGCGTAGCCAGGGATTTACCACTGTCCAGCCAGCGCACCCGCACCGATTTTCTGTAATCGACCTTGTATAATTGTTTTAATTACAAACAATTAAGCCCACGCACAGCCAAAAACAATTTACTTCATGTCCCGACAGTAATTCCTTAGTTTTTATCACACATCACATAATTGTCGAAAATTCAAACATTGGCGCCTTCAGGTGTTCATCCATTCACAGTGTCTGCTGAGTGTGCTTTGCTTCCACACAGGTTGGCAGCTCTTCTCCATGAGCGGCGGCAAATTCAAAGGCATCAAAACACTTTGTGATGCCCTAAAGAGCATCGATTACAATTGCATAACTGACCAGATAGATTTGCACATTGTTTCCGAATCAGATGCAGCTCAGCTGGCTGCGTTAAACGGCGTCTTCGCCGTAAGGAACTCTCAATTGTCGGCAATTAATTTGAATTGCTGCCCGCACAGTGTCGCGATTTTTTTGAGAATCGGGCCCAAGACCCAGAGCCAATTACACGGCCAAGCGTTTGACATCTTCAGTTCTGATACGCGAAAGCAACAGTCCGATTGTGATTGGCTTTAATTTATTGGCGTCCTCCTCTCACTATCCTTTGATTGCATTAAGGTCTTTGGGGGATTTGTGAGTGTTTGCTGGTTGCGGGGCTGGGGTGTTGGGTTTTCAAGAGGAAATAAGGTTATATCATCGTGTAAATTATTAAATTTTTTTTTGTAAAATCCTCGAAAATGGGCAATTTAACGAATTATAAAAGTCTTCAAATATGTAAGTTTTGCCAACAATTTTAAACTAAAAACAGTTTTTTATGAAATGCCATAATTTCGGCTGAAATGGCATTAACTGGTGAACTTTGCTACTTTACTTTCACAAATTGTCTAATATGTAATATTGACCACTTTGTGATATTTATTAATCCCTTTAAAAATATTAACCGTTGTATCAAAATGAGAAGTGTGCGTTGATGCTGAAATTTCCAAGAGGTTTAGCTTAAACCTGTAAAAAACAACGTTTAATAATTATGTAAAAAATACTAGATCCACCTATTTGTTTCTAATGACAATCTTCAAGTCATTAGTATTGGTAATTATAAAATCCATATAAACAAAAAATAGGGATCCTGTATTTTTAGGGGTTACAACATCACTTTAGACAGTACTTATCGATCGGGTTTTGAATAGAAGAACAAAGATCAATTGGTTTAGTTAAACAAATGGTAGATCCTATTTTTGCGCTATTGAATTAAGAAACACTGCGTACATGATTCTCTAGATAATATTTGCTAAGATATAATAACTCCTTAAGAGTTTTAAACGTTCTGTTCTACATCTAACAAATTTAAAAGATCAAGAAAAATAGAATTCCCTTTTTATTTTAAGTGTGATATTCATATGTATGTGTGTATTTATTGCAGCATAGCACTCTCTATGGAGAAGAAAGATTTAGTAAACCGTATTTCCCTTATTCTATACAGTCAAACAAAATGCTAAATCTTTGTAGGAGTTGATTAAAAAAAAATTTAAAATATCCCCCAATTTCATTCCATCCAATTCTTGAACTCTGCACTCAAGAAGTACAGTCGCGACCAAAAAAATAGCATGTAAATGATGGCAAAATCATAAGGCAGCCAAAAGCAAAACTGCATAAAGCAATTTGAGTCAACGTTTGTGATCATTGCCAGGTCAGATGTCAGAACGCCTCACATCCGTCCCTTCAACGTGGGGATGTATGTATCATAAAGAAGCGGGCTTGGATGATGACAAGAAAACAAGAACAGTAAGTACCGAGTGCGGTCCCCAAGTGCCATGAAGAATTAACGAAAATGGGGAAAAAACTATACATCTTCGTCGGGACAGGCCGTAGAATGGCAAGGGGAAAGACCGCGTTCGGGAACGCTTACGGTTACGGCTGGCAGACTTTGTCTCGTGGGCAGTAGATTTCGAAATGCACACTTGGAAAGAAAATGCACTTGGATTCAAAAGTAATTCAACTTAAGAGTTCGTTTAAAAATAATAATGCATTTTTAATAATACATTTATATAACCTATAATACCGTAAAGTGAGCTGTAAGGAGGGGCCAGTAAGTAGGCAACACATTTTACAATTGAATACTTCCCATTCTTTCTTTTCAATATGCTTTGCTCAGTGTAGTCACGTTCATATGTCGAGGTTTTCCGTCTTTTATTTTGTTGTTTTTTTTCTGAGAGCTGAGAGAGCGAGAACGAATAGCGACAGCCGAGGCAGAAGTTGAACTAAAATACGAAAACTATTTGATATTTTATGCGGGATTTAAATTGATCTTAACGAAGCTTAATTGGATGCATCTGTATGGGTGAGCCGTGCTCTGGACTCTGACACCGGGTGTCCATGTCCATGTCGTGCATCTGTGTGCGTGCATGTGTGAGCTGAGCTTAAGCCCGCCATATTGGAATTTCGTTGCGCGATACATCGCGATGTATGTATGTATGTATAATGCGAACGGAATCGCTGACACATATATGGTATGTATGTGTATTGAATATAAGTATGTAGAAATGCATAACAAAAAGTCGTGGTCTTCGCTCATATCGTAATACAATGTGATAATGCCGATGCCAACGACAATCGGGAATGTACGTATCTAAATTAGCTGTTTTTTATTGCGCAGAAAGAGAGCAGGATCATGTCGATCGTCTGTTAATATAAGAATATAAGTTGTGTATATATTTCCAATGTACTGAAATAATGAATTTTTATCAAAATTTCAGCAAATGCAATATATCAGAGCTATTTGGTAATATGATTAATTATTATACCTCCTTATATATATATATATAATATTTTGTATTAGTTGCCAAAAGTTTAAAAATGTATTACAATCAATTAGAAGTTTGTGATCAAGGTGTTAACGTAAAATACTATAAAACAAGAATTGAAACTAATATCGGCACGCCGAAGTTTGTTTACCCTTGCAGCTTACAATTGGATCACTATGAATTTCAAATAAGTTCAAATTTTTTTCCTCTAAAGTTTCCAATCCTTTCTATGGCAGCTATATGATAAGTCGGCCCGTCAGACCCGTTCCGACTTATAGTAGTGCGAGCATGTA
>VNJV01016042.1:0-24947 GCA_008042635.1 Drosophila nikananu | reverse complement strand
GATGCTGAAAACATCGATGTTTTCGACATCGAGGTTTTTCTTGACGATGTCTGCCGATGTTTTTCGATGATATCGATGTTGTTCAGTGATGTCATTTCCGCCTTTTTCCCGTCTTATTTGGCTTTTTTTAATTTTTGTCGCGGGAAAAAATTAAAAACAGCGGACAGCGGAAATTCCAGCTTTTTTTTAATGAATGCAGGAAGGGGCCCTGGGTAAGAAGGAAACAAAAAAATTATTATTGAAGTTACAGAAGCTCAAAGCAGCTTTCAAGATCGAAAGTTTTAGCACATTTATAAAAATCAGCTTTTTTCGTAGGTTTTTTTCCTCTTTTTTAAGCTTTATTTTTTTGATAATCCACCTTTTTTTTTATAAAACAAAAGACATCACTGTGATATTTCCACTTTTTCCCCATCATATTTGTCTTTTTTTTAAATTCAGATGCAGGAAAACATTCATAATAAATAAAAATATATTATTTTAAAACATATGTATATTTCGCTATTTTCAGATTTTCTTAAAATTGCAATCATTGCTAAATTTTGTATCTATCATCGGCCCCCTTGGCGGACAAGCGATGTCAAATTTCGAACCCGGCCACCCATGCGGATAAGCAACGGCCCCAGCTACTCATAGTTGACGGAAAGATACTTTTGCCTTGCAAAAATCATCACTCTTGGCTTCTTTTATATGAAAGGTATTTTTAGTACCTTTCGATTGAGTGGTCATACTATATGGTGTGATAAATAGTAGATCGCGAAGCTCAAATTTGTTGAGTTATAATTACAGGCAGCCAGTGCTGCCAACTTTCCAAGACCAGGAGAAGCTAAAAAAAAATGTTACACACATAGCTAAAAAAAATATCTAAACACATTTATTGCATTTTTTATAGTTTTTACTGAAACTAATCTAAAAATATTGTCGCATAATCTATATCTTCTTAATTTGGTTAGTTCCAATTAGTTTTAAATAACTCTACATTACAAAAGATGCTAATTCCTAATCATTTCCTCTGCCAGAACTGGCGGGAAAATAGCTAAATTGGCAATTAAAACCGAAATTCTTTTTTTAATGAATTTCTTGAACGTTCCTATGGCAGCTTTATGATAAAAGCTGAATTTTGTCCTCAAAATTTTCCGATCGTTCCTATGGCAGCTATATGATAAAGTCGGCCGATCCGGTCCGTTCTGACTTATGTAGTGGTAAATATCAACTTCACTGCATTGCAAACTTCTAAGTAAAATGATAAATAAAATAAATAATGATAAGGTGTTGTGATATCCTTCCAGTCGCTTGCTTGTGTTTTCCTTTATGTGCTTTATTTATACATATGTACATATATACAAAATAATTTATATATAATCGCTCCTCCGCTCAGCATTTGAATTAAAAAAAAAAATTATGTAAATTAAAAAAAAAAGAAGATAAAATAGTTTATGTTTTTCGTTATCTCTCCCGCTCTTAATTATTTTATATTATATGTATATATATATGTCGGGGCTAAAATAATGTGTATGCGCTTAGTCGCTATTTACTTCTTCTCCATGTTCCTTCTGCTGTTATGCGTGTTCCTATTCATTGTCAATGTGTGAGGATAAGTAGATGAATTATTTATAAACGGGACTCTGCTAGAATGAGAGCGATAAAGCTGTTGCTGAACGTGGCCACTTGCGCTGCTTGGTTAGAGTGAGAAAGAGACATAATGAAAAGGGAATGTCAAAAATTGAGAAGACAAAAAGCAGTCTGTACGAAACAACCCATTTAGGGTTGAGAAGCCAAAGTAGACGCAAGTGGACTCCAGGCATCAATAACCCGAGATATATATATATATATAAAATATAAGATATTGAAAAAGAAGAATAACCAGATCAAAAAAAAAAAAAAGGACGCGACGCCACCGAATTTGGGTCACAAGCAGGAAAACGATAACATACTGAATCACGAGCAGGACAACGATAACATACTGGAACAGGAGCAGGTAAACGATAACATACTGGATCAGGGACAGGAAAATGATTGAAATAGAAATTGGATGACGGCCACGAAGAGGAGAGGCTCAAATTTTTTTTAAATATCTACGGGAATAACGATTAATAATCAGCATTCATGCACTGCCAAACTGCCGTGCAATTTTTGCCCTTACAAGGCAGAAAATCACTACGAATCGCGCAGGCATAAGTGCACGAAACTTTTTTTAATGGATATTGAATGGCTCAAATTAAACTCACATACAGAAATAGTAGGCAGAAACATCATGAAATAACTACTGTGGTTCGCTCTTAATTATTTTATATTATATATATATATACATAAAATATAAGATATTGCAAAAGAAGAACCATTTTTAAAAAAACAAAAAGACAACATACTGGATAACACACAGAATCAGGGTAAGAAAAACGATGCAATAAAGGAAAACGAAGAAACCGATGCAATAAAGGAAAACGAAGAAACCGATGCAATAAAGGAAAACGAAGAAACCACAACAATATACCGGCAACTACTTAAGAGCAACCAGTGCTCAAAATGTTACAAAATTTCAAGTTATAATCATAACTTATGCACTGCCGCACTGCCGTGCCCTTTCTGTCCTTACAAGGCAGAAAACCACAATGAGTTGCGCAGGCATAAGTGCACCAGACTTTTTTTAAAAGAAATTGAATGGCTACAAGAAAACTCGCACAAAGAAATTGTTGGCCGAACCATAGACTTTGAAGTCAGAAAAGAAAATAACGAAATTACATGGACCAGTGTAGAGCTTACTGCGAAACAAATTCAGAATATTGTCCTTCCGCATATAAAAAAGTTCGAATACACTGGTCCACATGTCCGGATAAAGAGATAAACCAGTAAGTTCAAGTTATAATTTTTTTTCCTAAAAATTTTCTGATCGGTCCTATGACAGCTATATGAGATCATATAGAAGATTATCTGCAAAGTTTCATTCCGAAAAAAAAGTACTTTTTTTGTGGAGAAATAAACGGCGCACATAAAAATTTTTATTATTTATATTTAGACATAAGTTTAAAGAAACAAAAAAAATTTTAATATTATGAAAAAAAAATTAAGGAGTTATGGTCGATCCAGTAAGACGTGGATTCTGGTCGCGATTGTCATCTGAAAATATTAAACTACAATTTTTCCAAAATTCGAACTTTTACTATAAAAATCAGTGTTACAAAGAAAAGATGTATTTTTTTGCGAACATTTTCGAGTCAAAAAGGGTCTTAAAATCATTTTTTTTTACGCCCGTAGTCTATCCTGGGCATTTTTATTATGCTCTTTAAAATAAGGGCTGGATGAAGAAAATCGGTCAACAACTTTTCTTGTAATCGTGTAAGGCGAGTTGAAAAGCATGGTTTTGAGAAAACGCCGTTTAAAGTTTGCTCAGTGCGCTTCGCCGCATGTGCGGCAACCACTATAAAATGGCATAACTGTCGATTGAGACAATACAAAAAAATCGATTTTTTTAAATTTATTTCCAGAGTTCCCTCCTTAAAGGAACATCTTTATTCAAAGCGCTAAGTGATGGAAATTACGTTTTAGCAAGACAGAGAATGCCTTCCAAAAAAGAAGAGCTTGATAACGGCGTTTTAGCCATTTTTGAAAATTTATTGGAATTAAAAGAAAACACATTTTTTATTATATTTGATGAACTATTTTAAGATCCATCCGAACGTGAAAGCATTGACGTTCATAGCAACCACGACGGATGGAACGATAACAAGGGTGTTGTCGGTTCGATTGGTAAGTTTCATCCAAATATATAAAAAATTTTATATATCAAATTAAAACCGAAATTCAAGAATAATACAAAAATGTAATATATATTTTTTTTTAAATTATCAGGCCCAAAAAATTACAGCTATGGAGATCGCAATAGATCTCATAACCATAATAAAAGCAGCTGAAAGCCTAAACGCAATAGACAGGCTTATAGCCGTCGTTTGCGACCAAAGCAAACCCAACATGTGCACAAAAAAAGTGCTTGAGCAGCCGATGATAGCTGACTATTATCATGTAATTTGTACGATATGCAAAAAGTATCTTATACGAGATCAAGAACTGAAAAACTTTATAGAAGATATTGATAAAGGTGATAATGGCGAAGAGCCTGATCCAAATTCGTATATTAATAAAGTGCCAGAGGAGGCTCAAGCCTTCTACGAAACAATTTTTGATGAATACATGAAGGCGTTCCGCCGTTTTAGAAATAAAAAAACAATTTCATTTAAGGAGGCAAATACTGCTCATTTAGAAAATCTGGGAATTAAATGGAAAAACCAAGTACTGAAAATTATAATGAAATTGAACACGAATACGAAATTGATCTAACAAATCGAATAATTGGAATAATTATTGCAGAAAACCAAGAGAGTAAGTAAAATAAAACTAAATGTATTTACGTATTTATCAAATTAAAGTTCTTAAATTCTCTGACCTACGTAGTGAAACATTTTTTCACTATTTGCCCAAAAGCTAGTTTTCCAGGCTTCATTTGGAAATAATGACCTCCTAGATTGCTCTGGGAATAAGTGGAAAACCAATTTCAAATTGGTTTTTAAAAATCTGAACATCAGTCCAGATTACATAGATATAAATGGCATCGATCTTTACACTCGAATTATCGGCGTACTTGCCATCTTAGAATTACGGATGAGGAATACCCCAAACCCAAGTCAGAATTTCTGACTATAGTACAAGATACTTGTAATAATATATTAAGTATATCTTAATAAAAAGTTAAATAGTGGAATATGCCTACAGTAGATACCACTCTAAAAAAAAAAACGCGCCAATCACTTTACCTTAATGGTGGTGCGGAAAAGAGTGAGAACACACTATATTGTTGACGACGTTCTCCAAATTTTTGTATTTTATAAGATTCATATAATAAATTCTTTCTGGGATTAACAAACTTCGTGGCCGGGCGCATCTTCGTTGATAACCGCAGGGAAAACAAAGAGGACCCTTAAGGGGGTCTTCTACTTAAAATTTTTTATGACCCCACTTTGACCTTATATAATCCACGAATGACCTGCTGTACACCCTTAGAATATCCCGGTAGTGGCAAGTTTAAAGATGTATAAAAGTAATAAAAGAAGAATTATGTCAATATCTTGTACAGTTTTCTCACAATTAATTCTTGAAAATAGGCCAAAATTTCGGCCTCGTAAGTAGAAGACCCCCTTAAACCAACCGTCGCCCTAGACACAATGAGTCGGTCCACCCAAATAAACTCCCTCACCGAACCCTCCCCAACGACTGAAATTCGAGAGGTTGTGAGCCGCCTTATATAGGAACTTGGCAAGGTTTAGTGTGCCCGCCGCGGGCGATAACATTTGCCTTATTAGTGTGACCGCTTTTTGGGTCCACTTTGTTTTCAATCGATGGCGCTGGCGCGCATTTAATTCAAATTCAGAAAGATAGAGTACTAAGATTGCAGAGCACAAATAAATACGACAAAATGAACGATATAGATTGCGGACTGCGGAAATAAAAACCTGTTTTTTTAATCTCATTATTTGTACAATATGTAAAAAATTTCTAATATGTGATGTAGAATTAACGAACTTCATTAAAGATATTGATATCGGTCAGAATTACAGCCCAAATACATCCGTGCTCCAGAAGCGTCAATACCCCAGGTATATCCTTAAACATTTATAATATTCTAATATAATGTATTAAATTAAACTTTATTTCTGCAGATTCCCCCTGCAGATGTACATGGGCAAGAAGACCATCGAGCTGCGGACGGACAAGCGGATTCGAATGATGAACGAGACTATCTCGGGCATTTTACCCAAGCTAACTCCCAAGCGGCGGAGGTTCTGGGACCCATCGGATCCGGTAAATATAGCCACTTCTAGGCTACTGATCAGCCAATGAATATTTCCTTTTTCTGGTATGTTTTTGTTAAATTAAATATTTAATATAAATTATCATTGAGCAGTAATATTTTTATTTTTGGGTAACGGTGGTTGTTGTTATCGGACCCGAAAGTCAGCAGGGAGAATTATTGCGCTTTTTTATGATATTAAATAAAATTAAATTGGGAACAAAACTTCCCTAAAATTGTAAAAAATATGTACTTTCTAAAATGTATTAATTTAAAATATTACATTTGATAACTAAATTCTGTGTAGTATTTATAAGATTAAAAAATCTTATCTACTGGAATTATAAATTGGTTGATAAAAAGAAAAAAAACATTTAAGCCCAGAAGAAGTAAAATTTCGACATTTTCCATTTCAAATATTTCCAGCGTTGCCACGTTCCAATAAGAACTGCTTGGAGTCTCGCAGGCTCCAATTGGAACTGCTTAGTTGGAATTGGTACTGCTTAGTTGCACATGGTTCTGCTTGGTTTTTTTGCCAAAATAGCCAGATCTGGCCAGAAAATAGCCGAGTTGGCAACACTGACTGTGATGCCACCTTTTACCGACTGGTTCGAAAAAAACAACCGCCAAAGGGGCGGAGCTTCTGCCACCCTTAAGGACCCTCTGCCCGGAAGTGAAATTAAGGGTTTATTTTGCAGGTCTTCGGCCAATCAGGTGGCTTCACCACCAGGCTGCAGGTGTGACGGAGGAAGAGACATTTTTTTGTATTATTATTAAGCAGCATTTCGGGCGCCCCCGCCTGGATAAGCGTCGCTTGACCAGCGGAAGTGGATATATCTCAAGTCTGTGCTTTCAGTCGCTCGCCGATTACCAAAGTGATTAGTTTGGCCAGCTCCGCGGCAGCTCCTTTCCAAATGCAAAGCCAAAAAGTGGAAGTCGGGGCCAGTGGGTCTCACGATGAGCCCGCCAAGCGAGGCGATAGCGTGAACCCGGAATCGAATCCTACTAATATAACCATAACCACACCGCAAAGACCCTCGTCGCCGCGACAGTTTTTCGAAAGACTCTATGGGCACTTAGAGACGCGCAGCCCGGAGAGCGGTGACATCGACGTGGGCACCCACAACCATAAGCCGCCGCCCTGCGAAACGCCTTATCACAGCGACGGCGGCAGCGTCTCCTCGCCGGACATCTCCATCAGCGATGAACGCACCTCACTCGCCGGCTTTCCCGCCTACGACTTCTATGGTCCTGCCAAGGATTACCTCCCGCAACAGCCACATCAGCAGCAGCTCCACCAGCAGGTGCAGCAGAAGCTCAGCTACGTGAGTCCGCCGCCGGTGATTAGTGCGGGTGTGACGAATCCTGTCCTGCCGCCTGGATTTCCCGCCGGGTTTCCAGGCGATCCGCACTTCAGCGCTGGATTTTCCGCTTTCTGTGAGTACAAATGAGTAAACTTTCTGAGCTAGTCCTTAGCTTTTGTTTTAATAGAATTGAATAAATATTTTTAGTTCAAGCCAAACAGAAACATTAAAAACATAACGATTTTACACTTGAAACAAATTATTCCTCAAATTATTTCCTTATAAAAACCACCATTCCTTGGAATACTCAACTCTTAAATATTTATTTTGAGGTTTTTGTTCTTAGACACTAAGTACAAGAGTAAATTTGAGCTACTGCAAATTTGGTCCTAACTAGATAGTAAGATTTAGTGGAGAAGGACATTTGTACTACTTTGAGGGCGGTGTCTTTGGCTTCCCCGCGGCTGCCTTCTCTGCAGCCGCTTTCTCCTCCCGCTGCCGCGCCATCTGACGAAGCTCCAGGCTGAGGAACATCTTCAGATTCGGGTCGGTGATCTTGCTCAGGACGAGTTCTCGGGCCGCTTCATCATTATCCCCCAGTAGCTTGGCCAGAGTCTGGGCGTAGTCCAGCCAAACACAATTGGCGCATCCAGACATGCAGCAGGTGGTGGGTTCTGGGGGTAGCTGTATGAAAGATTTTGCAATTATTAGTTAGTTTCAAAAGAATATTATAAATTTCTGGAGTTTTGCATCTTTACAGAACGTTTTAGCACACTTTAGGTTAATTTTAGACGAGTTATGAAGGCTTAATCTTTTATATAAAACTATTCACAATTAAATATAGAGTAACCTTTCTAGCAGTCAACACATTAAAAATATGTACACGAATTGATTAAATTAAAGAGTGCAGAAGCCATTTTAAAACATAAGACAGTCAGACAATTGTTTTAAGGCGTAAAAATAGTTTTTATATTAAATAAGCCTTATAAGGTTTATTTATAATTACTTCCCTGTAACTAACTTCCTTTTCCTATCACATATGTATAACCTAAGCCAAAACGATCACAAACTCACCTCGATATCCTTGATGCACTTCTTCTCCTTTGATTTATTGTCTTTGCCGCTGATGGTCTCCCTGCTCGATTTATTATTGTTAGCGGCCATATCCCTATGTCCCGTAGAAGAAGCTGTGTCCTTGCCGGCGGCGGTGTCTTTGGAGCTGCTCCCGGCTAACTGGCGGGCAAGGGAGCCAAGGGCCAAGCCAAGCCCTGCCCCGCGTCTCAGGAGCAGACAGCGCGGACAGCTGAAGCCCAGGGGAGCCAACATTTTGCACCCAATCTCCCCGAGAGAGAAAGTACAAAAGTCAGGATTGAAAAAGCCGAGAGGAAGTGATGAACATTTCACACGCCTGCGCAGGTGCAGCCCAGTCAGATGAACTTAGTTCCGCAGGAACTGCAAAAAATCGGACACAGAAAAAAGGCTGATTAAGTGCCAGTGCTATTGGATATCATTGCATGGGCAAGGATTATGTAAAATCAGTCAAGAAAAAATAAAAAACGAAGCTGGCTAGCTGCCAAGGAGGGGAAACAATGCCACACAATGAGCCCCGCCCCCCGACCCTCAGTGGCAAAGAAATTAGCTAAGAAAAAAATGATTGCCAAGAAAAAAAATTAAAACGCATTGAGCCGTGAAAGTTTTCGTTTACTTGCGGCTTTTTCGTTTGCGGCTGATGAGCTTGCCCAGGTGTGGTGGTGAGGTGAGAGGTGAGAGAGGAATACTATGGCTAATGAAAAAGCGATCATACATGAGAGTTTGCTTGGGTGAAAAGGGGAAGTTCTTATCAGGATAAAAACACTTGATAAACAGGCTTTAAATGGGTTTAATTACAGAATAACTATTTGAAAAAATACCCTTATGTTCATAATAAAATTATAAGAACTTATAGGAGCTTTTAGAGCCATATAATAAAGTGCCAGCAACTTCCGGGCTAGCTAAAAAAAACAGTATGTAATATAAGACCTCTCTTCAGAAACAAAAATTAAAACACACCTGATTATAATTCCCCATTTACAATACTTTGTAAAACTCACAAATCTTAAAAAAATCATACATAAGTGACGAAAAAAATAACATTGTAATTGAGCTTGACAGGAAACCTAAAAAACACACACATTAAACCAGAAGGAGTAGAGGGTTAAGCGTGGAACAGATAGAGGGAGACTCATAGCAACCACAACAAACTGTCCAAAGGACACTTGGCTATCGAGTTTCACACGTGATTTTAAAAAAATATTTAGAAAGAAAGAGGGAAAGCGAAAGACTTGTCGCAGGAAGAAAGGACAAAGGGGGAGGACTTAAGCCCTTAGTCAGGCAAGGGGTAATCAGGCAAAAACTAGGATTACCACGCCCACAAACCAACCGAAAACCTATGCCGCCACCCTTCCCCCCGGAAACAACTTGTCAGCTTCGCCTTGTTACATCAATTAGAGACTCTAAACCGCAATCGGGGTGGCTGTAAGTGGGTGGTGTCAGGTGGTTCCGCGTTGAGTCAGGAGGCAGAGGTAGTGGGGCATAATGTGCGCTCGGCTGAGCTTCATCGCCGGCGACACTGCGAATGCAAACAAACGGAGACCACGGAACGGAAAATGCGAGGATGATGATGAGAATTCCAACGAGGACGATGAATGGCCAGCTGTTTGCATTGTTACAACTTTCCCGGATCAGCATAGATTGTCGAAATAAATAATAAAAAACGAGGGAACCTGCTTGGGCCACGTTGAAAATGCATCTCTAATGTGCACCACCAACGCGAGCCTTGAATCGGACGAGGTGGGTGTGGATGGGCAGGGGAGGCGGACACATAGCAAAGCGATTAATTATTTGTTTAACTGGCAAAACACGCAACCAAGCACAAGCGGCATCGTTTAGCCCCGAACATAACTTGATGGTTTGTTAATGTAAGATTAATTTCGCTCCAACATCTCCATTATGTTGGGAATGAATGAAGCAAAGTATAGCGGTTGCAATGGGCGAGTTTCAGGGGTGTCCTAGTTATTATTTCACTTTGAATAGATAAACGAGCGATATGATGAGATAAGAGCAATTAATTATAATTATCAATAAGCATGAATTAAAGCGATTAAAATTATATACATAGTTTTAATGTTAACCAGGACAGAACCTACAGTTCAGTAAAGTATTCATGTGGAAAAAGGCACTGTTTATGTTTATGTTACATTTAAAAGGATTACTTATTAATTTTTATTTATTAATTCCATTTTCATTTCTTTCCCCATTTTAGTGGCTCGCAGGCGTCGCAAGGAGGGCAGGCAACGCCGCCAAAGGACTACTTTCAGTACGGAACAGACTCTGCGCCTCGAGGTGGAGTTCCACCGAAACGAGTACATCTCCAGGAGTCGACGCTTCGAGCTGGCCGAGACACTGCACCTGACCGAGACACAAATCAAGATATGGTTCCAGAATCGTCGGGCCAAGGACAAGCGTATAGAAAAGGCTCAAATCGATCAGCATTACAGGTGGGTTTAAATATTCATTTTAAGGACCCAACAAATAGTGTGCAACGCAAAAGGTTTAGGTTTTACATCAAATCTTAATACAATTTCCCATTGTTCTATGCTTTCCGAAAGGAATATTAAAATTTAAAAACTTATCGATAATTGTTGCGAAAATTACAGCTTAAAAATAAAATAACTAAGCTAAAAATACATTAATTTGAATTCGGAAAACTGCCCTGAGTTACTTTTTATAAGGCTAATAATACTGCGTACTGAATATCAAGTTATTTTAAAATTAATTTTTTTCGATTTTTGTTGTCTACAATTTTAACCATTTAACCCCTTAAAAACATTGAAAAAATTTGTAAAAATTTTTTTTCACCAGACATGGCTAGATCGACTCGGCTGTTGATGCTGATCAAGAATATATATGATTTATAGGGAAATGACTCCATCAATGAGTTATGTGCTTCTGACTAAAATTATTATACCTTGCAAGGGTATAAAAAAAATCCTAAAAAAATTAAAGGAATTTGACAAAGACAAAATTCGATTTTGCACTTTTGTTTACAACACCTTATAAATCTCTAAAATAGTTCAACCCAATAACAGACCTTACAAGGCCTATAATACTACGCTTTTGATGGATAACTCGTGAAGAGGTTTTTGTTTTTAATTGATATTTGGATATTTGAATAGATATTTTTGAAACGGAAGTAATTCAGGGAAATGTCGCACGTTTAATTGATGGTCCCACATAAAATTAACACGAAATTAATTTTACGACACTAACGCGCACACGAACCCAATTAGACGATCCCTCCGGAAGGGATGTCCTTTTGCCAGGAGCTAGTCATTTGATGTAATCAATTTTTCAGAAACTTTGTCGTGGCCAAGGGTTTTATGAGCTCTATAATGGGTCAACCGGGCACGGCCATGCCCTCGCCGGCCGTGGGCCTGGGATACTACCCCGCGGCAGCGACGCCGGCAGCGCTGCCAAAGGATAACACGCAGGATGAGCAGTACCAGCGGCAGCAGCAACAACAACTGCAACTGCAGCAGCAGCGACAGCAAATGCAACAGCAACTACAACAGCAGCAACGCCGCGGAACGCCAACGGTTATCAACACATGCTAGCATTATCTATGAGTATTAACTAATTACTTTTAATTGAGCTTTAAACTGTTTAGGCTAAGCAACTAATTAAATAAACAACTGTATAACTGTAAACACTGATTATTACCCACGGTATAGAGATTCACTTAATTTCACCACCGATTTGACATGTTTTGATTTAGCGGGACAGCATAAAATTTGTTTATATAAGAAAGAAAAAGACAACAATTTTGCTAAAACAAAAAAACTAACAAACAATAACGCAGCCCTGGTTCGCAAACAGCTGTAACCACTTTAGTTATCGATAGGCAAGCATAACAAGGGCTACAGGAACGATATGCAGGTTTTTCCTTTTCACTGCAACTGGTAACACTGTAAAAGGGCGGTAAAAGCAATTTTTTTTTAAACGTTCTTTTAATTATGTGAAAAATATAAATAAGGAATATTGGCAGCTTAAAATTCCTTTTATATACAGGAAGTGTTTTACAATTTTACCCAATTCGACAAGTTAATGCATCTTTTAAGGATCTGCCAGCGGCAAGGGTTTGTCAAAAATCAGCAGGACTTGGCACATTAGCTTGATAGCAGAGCTGGCCATAAAGGCAAGTGGCTGGGAAAAGGCATCGTAGCCTTACAGAGATACCACCAGTCTCATGGCGCTTTCTTTACTATCTTGACCAGAATAAAATATAAAGTTTTTAGTTGTTTTAATTTCTTTCTTGGTATATTAAAATATGTTTAATTATTCAATTAATTTTGTTTAAATAAACCACACAGTGAAGAGGTGCTGAAGTCAAGTAAATATCTAAAACATTGAAGTGTACTCGCACTGCACCATATAGATGACGTGCAGCAGGATGACGGAGCAGCCGTCGAAGACCAAGCTCCGGTTCATGCGGTAAGTGCCAAAGATGTGGACATTGGTGTGTTGCTCGGCCAGTTGCAAAGAGAACCATTCCATCTTGGGATGAGAAAGGTATAAAACGTTGCCCGAAAGCCTGTACATATAACTCCAAAACTTACCCTGCGCTCCACCTGGCTATCGCGACTATAAAGCCCCCGTATCGTGGCCTTGGTGCCCTCCAGCAGAGAGTCGGTGGTGTGCGTCAGGGAGTTCATCATCAGCGAGAACAGCAGCGGTTGTATACAGGTGACAAACACCATCTGCAGGTACTCCAGCTCGGATTCAATGGCGCTGTGGCCCAGGCAAACGCGGACGAGCATGTATCCAACCCGTATGCCGCTCCACACGTTGCGCATCAAATAGCACAGAAACACGAATCTGAACACCAGACACACCTCGTCCATCATATCAATTAGGCTCTGGAACATGGCCTGCAGCTGCCGCAGCAGAGTTAGCCGATCCGGCAGAGGCTCCGGATACAAAATCAACATCTTCAAACCCGACTCCAGCCGCCACCAGTTGCGGGAAATCTCTAGCATAAGGCCAAAGGCCAAGGAGTTCATAGCAAAGATCATGCATTCGGACAGGAAGCAGTTGCAGGGATTGTGGTTTCCCCTTCGAAATCGATTGACATTCAAGTACGCGTGGACCGCGAGTCGAAGGACGAGCAGGGCGGTCAGGACCGTCAGGAGGAGGTTCAAGAAACGCTTTTTGCCTTTGGGTACCCTGTAGTTACGAGATTTACATAGATCCTCCAGCTCTTGGAGCTTCCTGATCATATTCCGTATTCGATCCTGTCGCCGATGGGCACTTCCCATGCAGCTAATGAGCGACAGGAAAACCAGGCCGAAGTACGTGATGGCGGCCAATCGCACCAGCGGCGATTCCTCGAAGGAGTCGGCACTAAAGTGCCAAAAGTCCATCAGGAACTTAATGGTTAGGACCATCACCAGGATATTGTGGACAATTCGATAGCAGAACAGAAAGCGGGACTCGCGAATTTTTCCCGAGGAGAAACAGAACGTGGTGAGCCCGTTTATATTACAAAACCAGATGAATCCCAGCTGGAGGACGCGCCTTGGCGAGGTCATAATCCTGCCGGTGTCCCTATAAAAACTAACTGACCAACCATACCCAGGAACTGATTTTCACAGCGTCAACACTAATCAATTTGAGTACCCGGGCTCCTCTGGGATTGTTTTAATTGCAATTAAAGCCATTACTTATCGATTTTTGTGAAACTGAAAGGATTGCAGGTGTATTGAAGTTTTACGTGTTTAAAGCCTATAACTTCGTAACTTGGTAATATTAATTAATATTGAAGTTATATTATCTACCTCCGTTTAATGTTTTGATAAAACATTTTACGCAATAAATGAAAATATAACAGAATTAAGGAATTAGAATTAAAATCAGTAGGAAGTGAATCTAATGGGATTTGAGGAATGTAAACAGCCTATAGGCCAGCTGCATAATCTGTAAATCAGAGTTATATTCGTATATATTTTATGTATTAATTTTCCTTCAAGGCACTACTCACATCGGTAAAGTGTACCATATTAACCTCAATCAGGCCAAAGGCGCCCAGTTTTTTAGTGCGCTGAGCATACTGCATCCAGAGCAGGAAGAACTTCCGGTACCTCTGGCTGCCCAAATACCATTCCTGACTATTAAGCGCCAGCTCCAGCCTCTCCGACTATGAAGTACAAGCTCATTTAATATATGCAATTCAGAGTCTAAGTCCAACTAAAACTCACCGCATCCTCCAGCTGTGCTCCGCGCAGACAGATCTCAAAGGTGAAGACCACCAGCACCATGGTGGGCAGGATGTACTGGGCGATGATCAGCACATCCGACGTTTCCGACAGCGTGAAGAGATAGAAGCAGAGAGACCCAGCGCCCACAAAGTTACTCACCAGAAAGGCGACCTTGAAGATTTCATTATATCTACAAATCAATGATCAAATAAGTTTTTTTACTAAGTATCTTGAAACAGCCAACTGACCTGTTACACAGTTCATTGAGGAGTTGCTGCCTCTGCACCAACATCCTCAGATTCGAGAAGAAAGCCGCCTCGTTGCTCACACTTTGGCGGGGATCGAGGTCTGCGAACTGCCGGGCAAGATGGTTGAGATGCATAAGGAGTTGACCCTGCATCACATTAAAAAGGTTGTCAAAGGTGATAAAGAAGGACACCCCACAGGTGGTGCAGGAGACGTCGAAGAACCAGACCAGAAAATAGAATCTGGGATCCTGCCGCAGACCCCAAGGTAGCCAGCCGCCCAGGAGTTGCTCGTGCTGGGCAACTGGAGCTTCTTTGCCCTCGTGGCCCAGAAGGAAGAAGCCCACGGGCATAAGACAGAAAATCGGGCCACCTACATGGGAATAGATCCAGAGGAAGCGATAGCGCTGCCAAAAGTTACTGTATGTCTGATCCATCTGCATGTCCAACTGACTGATCAAGTCGCGTGGACACTCCCGATCCAAGTCATTAACGAACTCCACAATTTTGCCCCGTTTCAGGTAGAGCATCAGTCCGCGAATGGAGAAGTACATGGTGATGCTGAATATGGGAGGATTCAGATTCGACGGACTGCCCAGCCACAAATGTCCGATGATGTCCCAGCAATTGGCGCCAAAAAACACAACGTTGAGGAAAGCCGAAAACCAAAAGCCAGCCATGGAGGCGTTTACCAGGCTATTGTTCTCCGGGTTCCTTCGCCATGTGAAGTGCACCATCTTCGACAGATGCTGGAACAACTGCGGCCGTAGAAAGTCCTCCATCCGATACGGTTTTATAACCTCCGTTGCCTTCATAGTGGTTGCTAACTTACTTGGGTTTCCTTAAGTGGTTTCTGCTTCGTCGGAGGATTCTTATATATACGGAGACGCTATATAATTATGGGAATAATTGTTGAGTCCTTGGCAGCTTGGATTTATAATTGCAGGTTTCCTGAATATTCGCAATATTTCATGTAATATTACAACAACTTCTCCTTTGTAGAGGTACATATATGCTTTTTTACAATGTATGGACAGGAAAACCATTTTAAAAACTAAAGCTTTGAATATTAATAAAGGTCTGACTGTATTAAACAATTATATATATATAATATTAATACCTACGTATCCATTTTTCGTGAATTAATGACACTTTTAAAACGTTTTTAAAAATTGGTACAAAAGTTACACTGGGCATGTCAGGATCAACAAATCTTTTGATGGTGATCAAGAGTATATAGGGTTTATAGGGACGGAAAGGACTCCTTTGCTGGGTTGCAGGCTTCTGCGAAAATACAAACCTTCACGCGTAATAGATTTCAATTTGCAATCAACCAATTGATTTTAATTACTTCATTAATTATAGGATTTGCAATCGAAACCCTGGGAGCATGGCGTAATTGGTTAGTGTCGATTTAATTGCTGGGTTCTTAAGCCTGATAATTCTACAGGATATTAAGAGATTCGATATCTAAAAACTATAGGTTTCTTAAAAAATATATGTATAAAATTAGAATTGTCTTAAATGAATGTAATTTTAATCGTGCGTAGGGGAATACCCCTGCTATATTTCGTAAGTGCGTGGGCTGTCTACACTGCAAAAAATTCTGAGTAAGTTGATGTAACGTAGATGTAAGTATTATCTAAGTGGTTCTCACTTGACGCTCTCTGGCTCTTACACACACACAATCACTCTCTCGAAATCAAGGCCGCCCTCGTTGGGATTTTGTTGTTGTTTTTTGTAAGTGGGTCACAAGCAGCAGCAAACATAAACAAAACGGGAGAAAGACACCGACAGGGAGAGATACGAAAAGAGAGCGGCCCTTAGGGGAAGGTGTATTTGTGTGCGTGGCTGAGAGAGGGCATGCGTGTTAAACGAAATTATCTACGCAGAAGTAGCGGTACAGTACACACTCTGTACGATATTTAAAAAGATATTCTAAATTATTTTGAAATATAAATCATCAAACAAGATTTAACACATGTTTGTAGTTTCTTAGTGAATATTAAAAATAAAACTAAAAATTACACCATTAAATCCTTAGTATTTGAATTACTTTATTAAATTACGAACTTTTCCATTGCAATCCCTATAAATCCATTATTACAGTGGCTTCACTGTACCTGTATCTGTGACCCCGGCCAAACAATTTCTGGTCGTTAGATACAGATACACAGCTGTGCTCCCTGCGAGTGGTTTGTTTTCGTTCGTTTGTCGGGAAAATTCACATTTGTATTTTGGATTTTGTAACCCCGACCAGCAGCAGGCAGCAGGTTGCTGTCAAATTGGAGAGGATAATACAGAAAAATAATCAGGCAAAATAGCAATAAATCTATTTGAAATACTCCGACAATAAGTAAAAGTATTTGACAAGCAAATATCAAAGGAAAACTCAATCGCAAATCAAAGGAAAATATCAACAGAAACACAACGCAAATATTTGATTTTCAATGTTGGAAAACAATTATTAATAGCGAGCTGTCATCTTGTGTTAACTATCAAAATAATAACAAAATTTGTTACCTACAAATTTTTTATTGATGTGAATAAAGAAAACCTAAACTTACAGAGTGAGAAAATCAAAGTAAAAAGGCACAAAAGCATACGTAAAAGTATAGAAAAGAGTGAAAAGTAATTACACAAAAAAAATCCTTCCTAAATATATTAGGCAGCACAAGTCAAGCTTTTAATACTTCTTAACTTAAATAAAATAAACGTTAATCGTTTGAAAGACAACACAAAATTGGGATTATTAACTGCAAATAGTGGTGAAAAAACTTGTTGAGAAAAACAAGTGGAAAATAAATATTTCCAAGAAAAACAACTCATAAAAGGCAGACGGCAGATAGAGATTTTCCGACTCCTCTCATTAAATGCCTGATTTTTAATTGAATTGCTGCATGGGTAACAATCTGATAACGAGTGGAAAACCGAGTCAGCGCCGGGAGAGGAGATTCTTTGAGAGGCTGAGCTGCAGCTACACTCAGGTGAGTTATCCCGGGAAAATTCCCGGGAAATGCACTGCTGCAGTGGTGGAAAACTGCAGCTGGCTAACCTTGGCAACGAAGCTTACACCTGCCGGGGGAGGGAAACAGGTGGTCAGCGGGTCGTCGAACTCTTAAGGGGTGGGATCTGGACCGCAGGTGAAAAGCGTCACCATGGTTACTCATACGTATCTTTAAAGCAATCTTCCTTTCCAAAATTTCAAATAATTACATACATATATGCATTTTTGTTTCCCACAGAATCAAGATAAAAAGGACTTGCAGATGAATCCCTTGCTAGCTTTGGCCCGCTCGTTGGCTACGACTCCGACGATGCCGCCCCCACTGACACCAGAAAAGCTGGATGCGGATAAGAACTCGCCGCGGGCACCCTTCGAGCTGTTGCCCAACGAGATGTGGCTGGAGATCATGTCCTATCTCTCCTACAACGATCTGCAGCAGCTGCGGATGGTGTCGTGGCATTGCCGGGAGCTGGTCAGCCGGCGCCGCTTCATGGATAAGGGCAAGGTGGTTGTGACGCCGCACAACCTGGAGGCGCTGCACAAGCACGTGAAGGGCGGGCACTCCTACCTGAGCTTCGAGAGGATTGAGTTGCGGAACTTGCGCCAATGCCGCCAGCTGGAGAACTTCCTCAAGCTGGTGGGTGCCGAGGTAAGGCACCTCCAGATGCGGCATGCACCCGTATTCCGAAATCTGGACGGAAAGTTGCCGAACCTGAAGATACTGACAATTGCCACCACCAGTTCCATGGATGACCAGCATATGCAAGCCATGGACGGTCTGAATATGAAGCAATTTAGCCATCTGGTGGGTCTCGAGTGCGACGGAGTGAGCCTGGACTCGTCGCTGAAGCTACTGATGTTGCTGCAGATGCGACGGGCGGAGAACAAGGTGCAGCTGCGGAGCCTGCAGTTCGAGTATCGCAGAAACAACGAGACAGCCCTGCTGGATGTGCTCCGGGATCATTCGGACACATTGCAATCTGTGGACATCTTCTTCAGCTGCTCACCCGGCATTGAGACGCGAGAGTGGTGCCAGGCCTTCCAGTCTATGGATAGTCTGCGCACCCTGAAGCTCTCCGGAAACTGTCACCTAATGCTCCTCGAAGCCGTCATCAGGGCTGTGCCGGAATCAGCCCCGCTGCGTCAGCTTGACCTCACCGGAATGCTGTCCCTGACCAACGAACTGCTCCTCTACATAGCCGGCAAGTGGCAGCATACCCTGAAGGTGCTGGATCTCATGTTCTGCGTTCAGCTCAACTCCAGTTGTATTGACGCTCTGCGTCAGTTGAGTGGCCAGCTGCAGGTCCTGACCATGGCCTACTGTCGGGAGCTAACGGGCGTGGGCCTGGTCCAGGGTCTGGCGCAGCACATGAACTATGCATTGCAGGAGCTGCATCTGGAGGAGGTTTGCTTCATCGACGAGAACTCCATGTGCGAGTTGCTGGAGCGGCTGCCCAACCTGCAGCGTCTCAGCTTGGACAACTGCAGGCAGGCGGTGACGGATCTTACCATGTCCGCCATTTGCAGGTGAAGAGTACTGCCTGATCCTTCAATATTTTATGTCTAAATAAGTGATTACTCTATGCCAGGTACCAGACGCGGCTGAGAAACCTCAACATCGATTACTGCGTGAAGATCACGGATCAGGGACTGATGGGCTTTGGCGCTGTTCCTTATCCAATCAGCCGGCTTAAGGGATTGCGGGAGTTGAACCTTCGGGGCTGTCGCAATCTCACAGATCGATCCTTGAAGCACGCTTTGAAGCTTCCCGAGCTCCGTGCCCTCTCCCTGGGCTACTGCTCACGATTCCAGCCAGCGGGCTTCGAGGCTATCACCCACAATTGTCCATCGCTGGAGTCCCTTTGCGTGTCCAGCTGCATGGCCGTGGACGATGAGACGGTGCGGAATATCGTGGTGAATCTTAAGCGTCTGAGGATCCTCAACTTGAGCAACTGCTCCAAGCTGACGCTGCAGTCGATCCACCACATCCTCCGCCATGGGCACAATCTGGTGGAGCTGATTGCCTGCTCCATCGATGGGTTGGACTCGGAGCAGGCTGAGAAGATTCTGGAGCGGCAGCGGCCGCAAATGAAGCAAGTGCTGCTATAGCAGGAGAGGTACATTCACTGACGGACTGGGATCAGACTCCGCCAGAACAACTGGGGGAGTTGGGATGATGACGACGAGTTCGATGACGATGACGTCGAGTGCGAGATAATCGATATTGTGGTTTAGGCATCCAACCTGTGGAATACGAGGCAGCTTAGCTAAGTCCATAGTATTTCGGGTCTATACCTTTTCCGATAACTAACTAATTCGAAACCCAGTAAACTGTGAGAAAAACTCTTGAGGTGAAAGCTTAGATTTACGTTTTTAATCTATGCCCTTCGATCGCTACTCTAAGATCCGAAAAGGACAAAAGCCAAATATCCCAGTACAAGTACAAGTATAGTGTACATCCCACCCGAAATCCATCTGAATCATTATTCAAAGAGCACAACTCTAAGGCTATTTTATACTCGATCCACTAAGCATATAAACACTTTGACTAAGACTTCTGATTTTAGCTTTAACGAATCCTTTAATACCAACAAGCCAACACATGAGCTTAAACTCTAGACTTACAGTTTTAAGGACCATAAAAAGCAGACCCCAAGCAGCAATTTAGTCAGCGATGCCACAGAAATCGATGGGAATTTAAGATCTATCAAAATAACGTCCAAAACTGTGCTACGTATGTCCACTTTATGACGCCTTTTCTGTGGATCTTAAATCCCTAGTGAACTCACACATTTGATTCCGGGGCTGACCAACGAAGTTCATAAAGAATATATATGTCTACAAATATTTCTTTGAGTGTTGTGCAAGTCAATATAATACATTAATCCAGAGTGTCTAGCTTTCAGTAGGATCCAGAAAAACGAAGAAGTGATTGCAAGAAAATGGAGGTTTCGAGTTTTGCGAAAAGTAAGAGGCTGGTAGCTTAAGTCGATGTTCAAATAATATAACAAGCCATAATCTGATATACATTTTAATCGTTAGAGGTAAGATACAATTTTGAGAAAAGTTTTAAATGTGAAATGCATGGATAGAAAGCCCAATCTTCCGGATAAGAACATTTGGAATGATACATTCTTTTGAAGAATTTTATTTTAATATTCAAAATTTAAGGAACATTTATTAAATGTTGAATGTGTTATAAGCCTATCGAAAAATAAAGAAACAATATTGCAATTCCCTGAAAGGGGAAGTATTTTTAAGATATACATGTGTGTGTGTGCTAAAAAGATATTCTGCTTCTTTTGAAGAAACTTAAATAAACGTAATACATATATTTGATGGTTTAAATAAGTTAATTGCGTTTTGTTTTTATCCAAATTAAATTGGAATTTATTGTCTACATTTAAGTTGTACTTGAGTATTTAATCTCTTAACTCTGCTGACCTATCCGTCTCTTAATTTTCTGGGAACTGCAACCCTTGAGCTTTAATCCATCAGCCCGTGGCGTTGATTGATGGGCTTTTCCTTGGATTTTCCCGCTCGAAAAAGCTTCGAGGCTGCACGGCAAAAGCTTGGCAACCATGACAAGCTTCAGCGGGGGACCTCACGCCCCTTGACATCCATCTCAAGGGGCGTGTGTGTGTCTTGGGGTCGGGCCGATAACCAGTTAACCCCCATCCTTGTCACCTTAGCATAGTGCTAAACGGAACGAAACAAATGAATGAAAATATGAATATTATGTGGCCATAGAGAATGTCACTCGTCGACAGCGTGGGACAGGCGACAACTAGTCAGTGTCTTGGGTATGGAGACCCGAGATCCGATACCCGGGAACCGAGCACCGTCGAACCGCAAACAGAGGCACTCGCGAAACGCATTCGGCCAAGTTAGTAGTAGCTCTTGCCTGTTGTTTTTGTTGGCACCCAGTGGCTAATGTCCCGAGGCAACTGTGCTGCTCCATAGCCACTATGAAATATTGTTGCCAAAATACACACACGACAGCGCAAATAAGACGGCAGGAAAGGTGCGCGGGGTTATGACAGAAATGTAGCTAGAGAAACTGAATGATCCTTAGAATATTTTAAAATTAAATAAGAAATTAAAAGCTAACATTAAAAATTAAGAATTTCTTTGAAGTCCATACTTTTTAATATAAAATTTATTTTAAAAATTTGTCCTACAAATTCCCAAAATAAGTGAGCTGTTCTTTAGTACTGCCTTTGGCTACAGAGAATGCTAATTACTGGGCTTGTACTCATTTGAATTTAATTATTAATAATAATAAGCCCCCAATAACATATCACGCATACGTAATGTTGTCTTTGCCCGAGTATTTTATTCAAACTTCTCTTTAAATTCTTTCACGATTTCTGCATTTAATTAAAACTAGTTTGAGCTTGTCACAAAAAAAAATATATATATAATTTAAGCTTGTTTTGTTAATTAAAGTTAAGTAGTTTCATCGTCTGCGTTGTATCCAAAATTCGGTTGTCTCCACTTCGAATCAAGATAGACAATAGCCGCAGCACGTTCGCCGCATTACAGCCATGTCGAGTACCTTTTTGAAAACACACTCTCATGTGAGGGGAAAACGCGACGCTTCGTCGCTGGCTTCCATTTCAGATACAAATCTGAATGAACTGTCGCCGCGGCTTATCAGATAAGTTCGGAGCGCGCTGGAGTGCGGTTGCAGTTGCTCATTGCTCAATAGTCGCGGGATATAGCTTCGATAGCTTCGATTTGGATTGAGACAGAGTCGCGCCCCCCGGAATCGGCGGTGCCGGGTAATTTGGTGCGTTTGCGTGCCAGTCGGGGAATTCGGTATCCGGAGTCGAGAATCGCGAATCGAGGAATCGAATCGAGACCCAAGAGTCGAGAAATCTCAACCGGCCTCTGCCTCCTCCTCCGCCCCCCCTGCGGCCCGGTTGTCTCCAATAAATTATTATAATTAGCATAGTTCAGGGGACACACAGCAGCCGAGTTAAGCGACTCTGGAATTTAGCGCTGTTAGTGGAAATTTTGTGAAAACAAAAGGGGAAAAATCCCAAAAAATCCCCGCCGTCGACATGTCCATCTCCGAGCCAGGAGGCAATGCCAGCCAGATCCTGAGACCAACGAGAGATTCCCTTGGAATCGTGGTGCCCGTGACCGTAGTTTACTCGCTGATCTTCGTCAGCGGCGTGGTGGGCAACATCAGTACCTGCATTGTGATCAAAAAGAACCGCTCGATGCACACGGCCACCAATTACTATCTCTTCTCGCTGGCCATCTCCGATTTCCTGCTGCTGCTCTCTGGCGTGCCCCAGGAGGTGGTGTTCATCTGGTACAAGTACCCGTACGTCTTCGGCGAGTACGTCTGCATTGGCAGGGGCATGCTGGCCGAGACGGCGGCCAATGCCACAGTACTGACCATCACCGCCTTCACCGTGGAGCGGTACATAGCCATTTGCCATCCGTTTTTGGGCCAGGCCATGAGTAAACTCAGTCGGGCCACTCGGATCATTGTGCTGATCTGGTTGCTGGCCGTGATTACGGCCATTCCGCAGGCCGCCCAGTTTGGAATCTTTACCGATCACGGCGTGGTCAAGTGCGGCATAGTCCGTACCGTAGTGCACTACTCGTTCCAGCTGTCCACATTTATATTCTTTTTGGCCCCGATGTCCATTATCCTGGTGCTGTACCTATTGATTGGCCTGCACCTGTACCGCTCCAGCCGGATCGAGGCTCCCGGCTCGGTTTCCCGGCGCCAGCAGTTGAAGAGCGTGCCCAGCGACACGATCCTGTATCGCTATGCGGGCTCCAGCAATGCCATGAATCTCAACGGATCCGGAGCTGGAGCTGGAGCAGCAGCGGTGGGGGGCTCGGGGGCACAGCTCAGCTCGGTGAGGGGTCGCCTCAATCACTATGGAACCCGCCGGGTGCTCAGGATGCTCGGTAATTACATAGCTAAGCTTTTGTAATTTGGCAAGTACACAGCGAGAAATTGGTGATTAAGAGGGGAGGTTAAAGAAAATAAATATTATTTTTTTGCGAAATTTTGTTGGTAAGGGAAAAACCTTTCCTGTTTTTTTTTAATTTTGCATAAATAAATAGTAGAATAATAGTAAATTTTTGCAAGGAAAAAGTGATTTCGTTATCCACAAATCTTTTAATTTAAATCAACATTTGTATATTAATGCATCTACCTATCTAACAATTTAGTTAAAAAATGATCAAGATGTATATTTTTTATTTCCGTATAATTTGGTGATAAACTATATTTTTTTTTTACAATCCTTAGTTGAGCATTATAACCCGAATATTTGTTTGCATTAAGGCAAGCCTTGACAATAAGAAGCAATCCGTAAATAATAATCTTAAGGAGAGTAAATTTAATAATACCCATGGTCAAGGCCAGTCTTATCTTATCCTTTTAACACTCTTAGCATTGTAGATTTTTGTTTAATTAATTTCAAGGACCCCTCNCTCAGGATGCTCGGTAATTACATAGCTAAGCTTTTGTAATTTGGCAAGTACACAGCGAGAAATTGGTGATTAAGAGGGGGAGTTAAAGAAAATAAATATTATTTTTTAGCGAAATTTTGTTGGTAAGAGAAAAACCTTTCCTGTTTTTTTTTTTTTTTTTAATTTTGCATAAATAAATAGTAGAATAATAGGAACTTCCAATGCTTTTGATGTCTAACTTCTTTTGTTTTATAAGATAGAATTTAAAAATTAAATATGTATTTACAAGTTTTTACAAGGAAAAAGTGTTTTCGTTATCCACAAATGGTTTAATTTAAATCAACATTTGTATATTAATGCATCTACCTATCTAAAAATTTAGTTAAAAAATGATCAAGATGTATATTTTTTATTTCCGTATAATTTGGCGATAAAATATATTTTTTTTTACAATCCTTACTTGAGCATTATAACCGGAATATTTGTTTGCATTAAGGCAAACCTTGAATATAAGAATCAATCCTTAAATAATAATCTTAAGGAGAGTAAATTCAATAATACCCATGGTTAAGGCCAGTCTTGTCTTATCCTCTTAACACACTTAGCATTGTAGATTTTTGTTTAATTAATTTCAAGGACCCCTCTTGTGTCAAAGTGTACTCTAACGGTTTTGCCATATGCCTCTAAGCACACTAATCAACCCGTCTGCGTCCAATTTATTGCGTTTGTCATTTCGGCATTTGCCATTTATGATGACAATTGCGATTACCCAAAAATATAATCGTTGACTCTTTATCTCTGTGCTCTCGCTGCGTC
>VNJV01016041.1:0-16210 GCA_008042635.1 Drosophila nikananu | reverse complement strand
CATTTGCCGCGTTTATTAGCAACTCTTTTTAGTTCGTTTATTTTTTTTGACAATTTTCATTTCGTTTTAATCCCGAGGGGTATAATGACTCGGTCATGAAACTTGCCTAGTTATGGGGACTAGGGTGCGACTCTCTATGAGTAAGCAGAAATCTGAGATATAGGTTCACTTTTTGAACAGATTTTTAACATTATAATAAAATATAAAGTTAATGTTGATTTTATAATGGTAATAGAAATAAAATCAAAAGATTTTAAAGAAAGAAAGAAAGAAAGAAAGGAAGGAAGCAGAATTGTTTATAAAGCTGTTTCACAAGTGTGACAACTAATTTTAATCATTTGCCGCGTTTATTAGCAACTCTTTTTAGTTCGTTTATTTTTTTTGACAATTTTCATTTCGTTTTAATCCCGAGGGGTATAATGACTCGGTCATGAAACTTGCCTAGTTATGGGGACTAGGGTGCGACTCTCTATGAGTAAGCAGAAATCTGAGATATAGGTTCACTTTTTGAACAGATTTTTAACATTATAATAAAATATAAAGTTAATGTTGATTTTATAATGGTAATAGAAATAAAATCAAAAGATTTTAAAGAAAGAAAGAAAGAAAGAAAGGAAGGAAGCAGAATTGTTTATAAAGCTGTTTCACAAGTGTGACAACTAATTTTAATCATTTGCCGCGTTTATTAGCAACTCTTTTTAGTTCGTTTATTTTTTTTGACAATTTTCATTTCGTTTTAATCCCGAGGGGTATAATGACTCGGTCATGAAACTTGCCTAGTTATGGGGACTAGGGTGCGACTCTCTATGAGTAAGCAGAAATCTGAGATATAGGTTCACTTTTTGAACAGATTTTTAACATTATAATAAAATATAAAGTTAATGTTGATTTTATAATGGTAATAGAAATAAAATCAAAAGATTTTAAAGAAAGAAAGAAAGAAAGAAAGGAAGGAAGCAGAATTGTTTATAAAGCTGTTTCACAAGTGTGACAACTAATTTTAATCAGTATCCAATCCTTACATCGACATAGAGACATAGAGAATATCACTATTTGCCGCTAAACACAGTTGAGAATTCTAGTGGAAAGCTAGCAATGCTGCAGTTTTTCTTAAAAAAATATATATTTTTTTAAACTTCTTTAACAAAACAATTTAATATTAAAACCTATTTAACGCTGTCTTTAGATCGCTGATCTAGATCGGAAAATTGCAATCTTCGAATCAGCTTTCTCTTGTCTCAACGAACTTCCTGCCTGCCATATAATTTCCTGCGATCTTCCAATCAATCTATCTTCTAGGCGTTTTCACTTTTCCTCTCACGCATCTGCAAGAAAATTAGCTTTGATTGAAGGCTATTTTCGATTGCCCCCGGGGGATGCGCACAGCGCAAGTGTATAATTGTTTCGGCACGTTTTTCCAGTTTTTCCTTCAGGTGAAAGTGGAAATATATATAGTTTCCCAGGCTTAGGCTTTGTCGCCTCGCTTGCCACTTTACTGAGTGCCTATTATTTATTTATTAAGCATTGTTTTTAAAGGAGAGCGCCCTTTGCCTTGGGTTCACGCAGCGTATACGCAATATGGAGGAAAAAGCGCAGCCGCAGCGTTGGCCGCAGTCGAGTGATCCGGCGGGTTCATTGCTCTCGGTCGGAACAGAAAAAAATTACAATACAATACAAAACTTTCGTACGAAATGAGAGGAGCTTCAGGCCGAATTGGTTAGCCTGGCCTGGCCTGGTTTGGCTTGGCTGGTTGAAAACGAAAGTCGCCCCATGTTTGTGTTTCAGTTTCAGCTTCGGTTTCTGCTTCTTTCTTCGCATATCAGTTGGAGTCGCAGTCGCGGCAAAAGCTTTGCCTTTCGCTGTTTTTGTTGTCGTCTCCAACGACGTCGTCGCTTGATGTAATCAAATTGCGAATGGCCAATCTGAAGCTTCCCCCAGCTGGCGCGGGTATTTCTTTGTATATAATTTTTCTAGCGCTCTGGCTGTCGCTTTCTTTGGCTTCTAATTTGGCTAAATGCTGCTTTTGGCACCATTAACGAGCTGATCATCATCTCTGCTCTCCACACTCCACACTCCGCTCGCTGATTGACGCTGGACATTTCTGTTGATATTTAATTAAACCAAACATGCTGGCTGGCCATTTCGTAATTTGATTGTGGCTGCGGAGCAGCCGAAAGCATTTCCCATTAATGGCCATCGGGCATCAGCATCTTTTGTCTGGCAATTGTCTGATTGTGACGATGTCGCCGCGTTTTGGCCCATTGATTGTACGTAAATTACGTAAAGGCGATTCGGAGTGCTTGCCCAGCTTTGCATTCGGCTCGGTCAGAGCTCATTGCACCTGAGAGACGACGCTCACACACCTGAGTAAATGGCCTTTTTCGGCCGGGTGAAAGTTCTCGGCTTTAACGCGCTTTTCGTTTGTAATTTGTGTGGAAAATCCACAAAGCCAACCCGTTGTGAAAAGTGAAAACTCTGCCAGCGGAAAAAACTGGAAAAACTGCAAATGGAGATGGAAATGGCATGGTTGCAGTCGGAGATGGAGTGGAAGTTGCTGGCGTCTGCCATTTCCGCTGAGCCCGGCCAAAGAGGTCATTTAACCCGGGCAGCTTTAATTCACCTTCGCCCAGCGCATACCTGGCCCGATCTGGTATTGGTTTTGGCCCCGCTTGTCTGCCAATTATCCGGCATTTCAATGTCAAAGTGAAAGTTGACTCTTAGTCATGAGCAATCGCAGTGGGATGCCCATCGTTTTTTGGCTAATATTATTTTTGCCACACGCCGTAGGAGGAGGCGGAGGAGGAGGAGGAGGCTTCACTTCCACTTGAGGCCAGGCCAGTTCGATCCATTCCAATCGCAACTCCAACTCATTAGCTCTGCCAGCGCTGGCTGCCATGGATGCCGTAGAACTCGTTAATCAAGCGAGAAAGTTGCCAGCGGTAATTGTTGGCAGAAGGCAGGAACTTGTACGGGGCGTCGGCAGCGGCGGGGGCCACAGCATCCTCCACTCAATAATATTGCTTACATTGTTGTCTTTGTCTTTTCCATCAGTTATTTCTGTTTATTTTTTTGTGGAATGCCCGGTTGTATGCTGGTTTTGCATTAGATTGCCAGCGGCCAGAAACTCGAGAGTAACCCATAAGTGCCACCGAGGGCGGCTCAAAAAGTGACCAATGGCATTGTTTAATTCTTACATATTTAATGAGAAATTGATCAAGGCAAGGGGTTGTCTTTTATAGATTTATATACCAAGCCTTCTTTGTAATTAAAGAAGGGTCCGGCACTGCGCTTGAGTACGGCTGTCCTAATATGTTTTTTACTAGTTTGTTTAGTGTTTACTGAAATATAAATAATGTTTATTTCCCCTTTTTCCCAGAATTTTCTGGACCTCCCCGCGAAGCCACTTTGATTTTTAATCATGCGCATCGTTTTGGCCAATAACTTTTTTCATATGTCATAGCCACAGAGATATTTGCGGCTGGTGAACTCATGAGCCGCACCCACAACCATATATTCCCTCATTTCCCACCCACATGGTAGCCTCCTTCTGGAACTTACTTTTTCCGAAAGGCCTTGGCTGCTGCTATGGTGGCATAGGCGGCCATCTCCCGGCGCTCCGAGTCCGTGGTGGGGGCATTGAAGCGGGAAAGCAGTGCGGCTGGATGATTCTCCTGCAGAGTTTGACCTTTTTTTGCGAGGTATTTTCGAGATTTTCGTGGATTTGAGTCATGGTCATGGTAGCGGGAACACTAGTACCCACCATTGCGCAGCATCTCCGGCTGAATGCGACCGTACAGCTCGGCCATGGCATCCAAGCCCTGGCGCACGCTCTGCTGCAGGGCCACATCCATCAATGTGGGACGGTGTGAGCGTCCGTTTCGCTGCCCCTGGAATGCCATCTTGAAGTTCGGCTCCTGGTCCTGCTCCTCCGCCAGCGGAATCAGCGGGCGAGGCAGCTCCTTGGTGGGCGGCTTGCCGCTGGCATTCTCCAAGTGCAACAGCAGGAGCAGCAGGCAGGCCACCAGCAGCAGCTGCGATGGCTGCAACATTCCACCGACGACTTCTGGAATGGTTTATTCGCTGTCAAGTTCAGAGCAAGCAAATGTTATGCCATGAATGTGACAGGTGGTGGTCCTAAATCAAGGGATTTCTTAAGGAAAATAGGGGAAAGGGTTTCGCACTAAAAGGGGTTATATCTAAGATATGGTAACTATAATTGCTGCTTATATTCAAACGGTCAGCTATTGCCAGAGCTGTAATAAATCATAAATCATAAATCGCTTTATCCACCTTGAGGGCGTAAAAAGGTGGCGAAAATATCAGGTTGACTCAATAAAGAGGCCAATTAATGGCAATTATCAATTAAGTTACGTCGCTTTGGGTCGCCTATAGTGATGCATAATGACTTGGCTTCCTTCGTGATTCGCGCGATGCGATTACATCAGCAACAACTATAACATCCAAAACACTCTGTTATTTAATGTATTTTTCTTTTTTAAAGCAGCCCACAGCTAATTACAATAATAAAAAAATAACTTCAACTGCAACCTATTATCGCCTAACCACATTATTCTTTTTTGCTGTCTTTATGTACTGTTTTTTCCTTCTGTTTTTTTGTTTTTTTTGATTTTATACCCGGCACTTTTTCTGCATTTTTATTAATTTCATTTTGTGTCGGCTTTGGCCGAGTGATTTTAGCATTGCTTGTTATTATTGTTATTGTTAATTTAATACGCTTCTCTGCAAAGAGTTGATGTATTCATTGATCAAGTGCTGGCATTGTATAATGCATTCTTTGCATTCCATGGCTCAGTGGCGGTAAAACACTAAATAAGAGGAAATCTTGGAATTTCGTTAATCACTCTATTTATTTTCTTTTCGTTGTTTTTACCATGCAACTTGTACAGTGTTTCCTTATTTGGATGCCAGTACCTTATTTGCTCCAATGACCGCGTAACAGGCGTAAAGACTGGCAGTATTCGATGTAAACAATTTTTTTTTAGGCAATTTATACTGGTGCGTCACAATAGATAAGTTTTGTTGGTGTTCCATAAAGCATTAATTATGGTTGTAATTATGAATATAAAATGCTTAATAATTAATACTTTATATTTCTTCTTACCAAAGGTTACCAAAAGAGTTACTTGAGTTACAAATGTAAATAATAATATTATCTTTATATATTTTACTTCTTCTGTTAGATTTAAAAAATATATATCCATCATTTAATATTTAATTTCCGTGATGAGTACATTTTTTGGTTAATATTATGCGGAATTTTTCACACAACCCAACCCCCTTTTCCACGGCCACTTTAAGTCTTTCGTGCCTGCAAATGGAGTGTTTAATTTTTCATCCAAAAATTATGCAATTAGGCTCAAGAGCCTCTGGATTGCATAAGGCCGTTTTTCTCTTCCTCGAGCAAGGGCTCACTAGCCCCACTAGCTCCTCACCCACCCACGGCCGGGTGGCCGCCAGGAAATCGCCGGCTTAGAGAAATTTTACAGACACGCTCACTTAGTTAACTGTGGCACTCGGGCCATTAATAATAATCAATTTGTTGGATGATCTTTTGCGCAAAAACGGAAATTGATTTACCCCTAAGAGCGGTGTGGGCAATTTGTAGTTCGTAATTGCCGTGATTAGCACCTGCTGCAATTAGCCGGAGACTGAACTATACGTCTTATATTTCACAGCCGCTCCTGGCAATGGCTTGGTTGATGTTTCTACTCCTCGGATCTCCGGCTCACAGCACAGCACACACCGAAAAGAAACTTTTTCGCGTTTGTATCTCGGATCGTCGTAAACCGAACTAAATCGATTCTCACCTCACGGCTGCCATTAGAAGCCAAAAGAAACACAGACGCCGAGCCGCAAAGCCGAGACATGCCACAGCTTCAAAAAAAAAAGTCTTTAAAAAAGTGAAAAAGCCAAACAGAGAAAAAAATAAAGATGAAAAAGCACCCAAAACCAAGAGACTTCCAGGCGAGCGACCAGTTCTCCGCCGGCTTTCATTCACTGTCCGCGTAGTGGCAGTTTTTTTTTGTCCAACACCCCTCTTCTACTTTTAAATATTTATTATTTATTTTCAACTTGTTGGCGCTTATCGCCGCCGTTGCCGTTGCCGTTGCCGTCGCCGACGCCCCTCCCTTTCCGTATTCAAATCGAATCGAGAGAGATAAAATGCCTTGCGGCTGCATAAAGTTCCCATTAAAGCAGAAACATAAGAAATGTCTCACCATCGCCGATCGCCATTCATCCGCTCCACTGGCCACTCCAGGCATCCCATCCAGTCCAATCCAACCAGCTCCACATCCACGTCAATCCGTCCGCAGCCGGTTCATCAAAAGATGCCCAGCTGGATGCTTTGCTCAGCCGACCGCTTCCCATTCCCATTGCCCAGTCCACTCTTATCGCCCGCCGCCATCGAACTGCTTTCAATTAGAAGAGAAAGTTCTTGCCACAAGCGCAGGCAGGCAGGCCGGCAGGCAGGCAGTCAGGAAAAAGTGAAAAAATACAGAGAAATAAAAATAATCAACAAAAAGAGATGTTGTTACCGGCGGGCACTGGGTACCGGGTATATCCCGCAGCGGGATCAGGGGTGAAGCGCCCGCGGGTGAAGCCCATAAAAATTGCACCTCATAAATTAAGAAGTTGATGTATCACCGGGACGGCCCGGCGAGGTGACAACAATAACACCCGCTCCCAGCTCACAGAGATCGAGCGAAACTAAACCGAGTTAAAGCACACTGAAGTGATCTCTGGGCAAAAGCAGAATATGCATAGAAAATGGCAAAGAAATGACATCAGCACTGCAAAAAAGGCTTAAAATAGAAATGTAAATGGAAATAGAGTGTCGCTGGTAAAGAGTACCTGCCTGTGCGGGAGACTGCCTTGGGAGATTACGGATTCGGAATACGAAATTACAAGATATACATATACTATATATATTAGGTAACCAACATCCAGAGAGTGGTTTTCTGAAAATCGATGAGAAATAAGGTTCAGACTCTTTAATTAAATGTAATACAGACCAAGAAAAACATTTATCAAAATTAGCAAAGAATCGTAATGACTTCTTAAAGATATTGGCACAAATAATAGATCTTGGCACATTCATAATACTGCATTTACTATTGCAGTTATCTATAAAACAATATTTCTTCTCTTGGAAAAATATGAGAGAATATTTTTGATTAAATAAACATTACAGAATACTATTTAAACCAATACTTTTTTAGAAGAAGATAATCTAAGATAAAGAACTAACTCAAAAGTTAACTAAGCAGCTTGAAATAATCTCAGAGAAAAAGGTAAACAAAAATAATTCGTTTTACAAATAAAAATACAATATTCCTCTATTTTACTACTACTATTTTTAATTTTAAAGACTATTAATTGCTGAGGAAAATATGCATAAAATAATTCCGAAATGTTGCTTTGTCGCTTGAAATATATATTAAATTCCAAAAGCGTTTAGGTAACTTCTCCTGACATTCTTCGGCCAAGCTTCATGAAACTGAAAATGTTGACTCACAACTGTGAAATTCCCCTCAAACCTTAGGCTAAGGCCTCAGGCCTCGCTGCCTCTCAAATGCTTTTAGCTGCACTTAATGCACATGGTGTTATCGGATCAAAATCGGAATGGGAATTGGAATCCGAATCAGAATGGCAATCGGTGATGAAATCCCGCGAGAAGCCGGCTAAGCCTCAGAGTTGGATCATCACCAAGTGCGACGCAACTGCTGCGGTAATTTCCAAGAGACAGAGTCAAAGGTACGCTTACTCTGCTTGTAATGGAAAATAAGAAAACCTACAGTAAATGGGTTTAATTTGCATTCCCCTGGCTGGCCGGCTAATCAGCCACTTGGCTGCAGATGCTGGCGAGGCATGCATTGATCATTGGTGGGCGTTGCATTACGTATACGCCCGGTAAATTAAGTATACGTAAGCAAATGTATTTGCTTGACAAGAGCCACGCACTTGGTCAATTGGATTCAATTGAGCTGGGAGGGAGAAAGAATATAAATAAAACTGAAATGAAAAATAACCAAAAGAAGCGCTGACTTTGATCCACTAAGCGACGTCCCACGCGGCCTCCTAATGGACGTGGCGGGGGGAATCGGAATTGTGGATTGTGTGGACTGGGGAATGGGGAATGGGCGCCAGTCGAAACGAAATGGAACGTTTGGGACTCGGATGACGGCAGAAAAGCCAGCGACTCTTCGATTGGAGACTGGGTCACTGTTACGAGCGTAAGAACCAGCGAGTGCCTTGCCGCTCGCTCACACTCACACTCAGGCACGCAGCCAAAGATTAGAAGAGAGTTGGGGGGACAGAGAGAGAATAGAGAGGCAGATAAAGAGTGCGAGACGGCGACAGAATAAAGCGAAATACAGCAAAGAATCACTGGAATAATAATGCACGAGGCTGCCTTTGCCTTCTGGCGGAGACTTCGCTTTCGTTTCGCATATTTTACCTCTCCCCCGTGTTTGCTTTATTGTAATTTATAATTTATTTGAATGTTTTTTCCTCCGCTCTTTTTCTTTACTTCTTTACTTTTTCCTTTCTTACTTTCACACGCAGACACGGCGGCCAAAGAAAAGGGTTTGCCTCCCACTGCCGCCACTCCACTCCCTTTGTGTTGGAGTAATTGAAATCGCCAATCGCACAATCTCTCAATTGCAAAGTTTTCGTTTTCAGTTTTTGGTGTTTATTAAAAGTTTGATTTTTATTCGCCATTCTGGGGATTAGCTCTATAAATAGACACGTACAAGTATTATTACTCTTTAATATTATTTTATAGGTACATATAATAAGTATATTGTAGAAGCTGATAACTTCGACTCCGACCATTTACAGCACTTCAATTGAGCTTCAATTTATGTATGTATTTTCGTTTAATTTAATTTCGCCTTTTGCGCTCATTTCGCTACCATTTTAGTAAAAAAAAATCACTTGAGCAAACAAGATCCCATTTGGAGGAATATTTTTAGTTTTTGCTTTTCGATTCTGTTTCTGCTTTTGTTCATATTTTCATCCAGCATACAATATGATTATTACAAATAATAACAGTTTGTATAGGTTTTAATGATTACGCATATGTGTGTAGAGTTATATGTATATGGTTGGTGTGTGTGTGGACGTAGGTGTAAGTTACGTGCCTTGCATTTCGAACTGCAGAAGCACCTGGAAGTCTCCAGACTCGCAGCCCAAAACTGCCAGAGCTCGTGAACAACAAAACTAAATTAAACAACATTGCAAAATGAGTGTGTGTGTGCGCTTACAAAATAAAACAAACTTACATCTAGGCGTGTGTTGGGTGTGTGTTTGAGTGTGTTTTGTATAGCTAAAGTATTGCACTATGTAATATTATATATATAAATATATGTGATAAACAATTTACATCGAATATAATTCGAATTATGCGAAAGATTAGAAATTACAAGCTGAGGAAGGAACAGGAGCAAGGAAAGTATATATAGACAAACAGAGATAGATATAGTGTGGCAGATAAAATGATTTCTATAAATATGTGATGTTTTTTTCTCTTTTTTAATAGTTTGTTGAGAAGGAATGTCGTTCTTGATGGCTGGCCACCAAATTACTCAGATTGCCCTGCCCCCTGCAAACACTTTGAAGCCTCTAACGTGATCCCAGCAGCCAGTGCTCGAATGATCCAGGGACCAAGCCCAACGCTAACTTGACTCGAGTGGAATTTGAATCATTGAAATCACCTGAATCCCGTGAATTATCCGACTAACTGAACTCGAAAGTTCCTGAATTTGTCATACTATTTGAATTCATCTTTTGATTAATCCGAATGACTTCAAAAAATCAAAGCGAATCACTCAAATAATTCGAATTACTGAATAATATGAATAAATATTTAAAATAATTCACTTTCGAAATACTCGAACCATTTCACTTAAATTTCGAATATCCTAAGCTGTTCTGAATCACTCGAATCTTTAACTGACTTTTTCTGAATCGCTCGAATAATCCGAAATTCGAATTAACTGACTTTCTCGAAAGACTCAAATCATCAAATTTCGTATTAAGCGAGTCTTTCGAATCACTCGAATCCCTTCGATCAAAACTCGAACACATTCAAATTTTCCGAACTCGAATCCTTCCGATGAAGATGGTCCTTCGAAGATCCTTCCGATCAGCCAGAGATCCCCCGACACAACCCACAGCACAGCACTCGACCGGACTCCATTGGCCGTTCGTCCCGCCCCCGCTTCTCACTCCCCATCGCACGTCGCCCTCCTCCCCCGAAGGAAACGTCCGTGGGGGTCATCAGTTGCGTCGCTCGCCAGCTCGCGCCGCTGCCGCGTGCCGCTGCTGCTGCTGCTCCTTGTCGCGCAGCTCCTTGATGGCGCCCACCGTGCCGAACATCACCTTGGCCGTCAGCTGGGTGCGGGGCGGACCAGCGGACTTGCCAACACCGCCACTGTTGGTCGCCGTCTCCCGGTCCAGGCCAGTGTTTGCGTTGGCGTAGGCGTTCGTGTAGGAGACGTAGTTGTTGTTGAGGTCGCGACCACAGCTGCACTGATGCGACATGTTGCACGTGATGTTATTGTTGCTGCACAGTTTGGGGATGCTCTTGGGATATGGATCTGGATCGGTGGTATCTGCTTTGCTCTGCTCCGATTTATATTCGGCAAGTTCTCGGCGGCGAGTGACCAGTGGATCCGCTTGCGGTTGTTTGCCAATTGATCGCGCGTCGTCCGATAGTCGCAGTCGCTCACACTTTCACAGACTCACTAGAACTAATTTTGAAAAACTGTGGTGTTGTTTTTGTGGCCAGGCCCCAAGTCGACTGAGCAGCGACAGCGACGCCAGTGGAGCCCCGCGAGAGAGCGCTGCGATCGGCAAGCAGCTGATGAGAGAGCTTGGAGCTTGCTGTTGTGTTTCTGCTGCTGCTGCCGACGCTGACGTGCAGTGAAATGATAAATTTCTCTACTTTGCAGCGATCGCAGCTCTCCGCTCAGTCGCAGCCGGCGTCGCTGCCTCTGGAGAGCTTTCTTGACTGCAGCGCCATCGTTGTTGTTGTTGTTTCTAATGCCCCTCTGAGGTATATAATCGCGCTTGTGTAATCTGTACGTCGTCTTTGTATGGTTTTTGTATTTCTTTTTCTTCTTGTTTTTTTCCTATTTCTCTTTTGGCGACTAGTGCCGTTGCTGTTGTTGTTCCTGTTGCTTTTCTCATAACAATTTGCGAATTCCAAAGGCACGCTCGCAGCGGCAAGTGAAAATCACTAAGCAATGCAGCGCAGCGGCTCACCTGTTCGCTCTTCTCTGCCCGTTATTGTTGTTGCTGGCATTCATTAAGTTTCATTCACCTTTCCGAGCAGACTTTACTGTTGTTTATTTGTTTGTTTGGCTTTTCGTTTTTATTTTACATAATTGTATGGACGGACGGCAGGCGGTGAAGGCAAAGTGCATGCTCAGCGGAAATGCCACATTCTAAACCTCTGAACCTGACCCACACAGAATGAATGGGGAAAGAGGGGGGAGATGAAGAATGGTATTTCCAAGTGCGTTGAAGAGCCGAACGAAGAAGAAGAGGAGCTGTGGCTAAGGCAGAGGCAGAGGCAGCGCCAAACGCATTCGCTTTCGATCGGGATTGCCATATCACTTTCCTCTCCAAAGCAGAATACTTGTACTACCAGTTTTCTCCAAGAACCCAAAAGCACAGCGTGACCCATATAATGGCGCCGTCAGCAGAGCGAGATCTCTCACTCACTCGCTCTCACCCAAGTGGGTGGCGAGAGGCAAGAACAAACGATCCGCGGAGAGCAGAGTGAGAGCGAGAGCCGGGCTGGAGAGTTCGAAAAGAAAGCGAAAAAAGAAATTTCAATGCAGCGAAGCGTAGAATGGAGAACGTATGTTTGTGCTTGGAGTACCAGCAAACAAAACAAACACACTCGCACTCACACAACCGATCGTTTGCTCACCTACTTCTGGGCCCCAGTACATCGGAAAGTGTGTCATCGAAGAAAAAGATAGAGACAGACAGAAAGAGAGATGGAGAGTGGCTGGACACTGAAAGAAGCACAGCCAGAAGAGAGCCAAGCAGTGAACGACATTCTTTTGCCGACTTTCCGACCCTTCCATGCGTACTTGTATGTATGTATTGCAGGTACCATACACTTGTGTGTGTGCGGTGTGTGCTTGTGGCAACAGCTGTGGTCAGAATAATAGCGCATTTGGAGAGATTTAATGGAAAGGGAAATGGAAAAACCCCAAGAAATCGAAATGTTGTTATACTTTATTAAATATTGTGGAATTGGAACTGAGAGAGTGGGAATTTTACAGAAATTCAGTATTTTACAAATGGTGAAGTGTAATTATTTTTTTATATAAGCAAATTCATAAAGAAAATCATAGGCAGGATTCAAAGCATTTCCTCTTTATGACTACGACTCATTTTTTCAAATAACCCCTTAATTTTTATAATTATCACTGTAATTGCACTCGAAACCCAAGCCTCATGCTCTAGGGTGATTCCGTCCAGATTTTTGGGAACAACGCATCTGGCCAAGATGCTGTCGCTCGTCTTGGCCATAAATCTCATCGGCTTTTGGCTCTGCCGGGCACCCTGCACCGACGACGACTAATTATAAATGCATATTTATGATGCCTGTTAGGGGCTTCCACTATGACAATTATTTGTTGGCTCCGCCGGTGCTGGGTATCTGATGGCACTTAAGTTCATCTGGATCTCAAGTGCACAAGCTGCACTGCGTTATTCTCATGCACAGAATCAATTAAAAGAGATGAAAAATAAAAAAACACCAGGCGACGAAAACTTGTTGTGGGAAAAATCTCCGAAAACCTGCATAAAAATCGTGATTTTCCATTTTGTATTGTTGTTTTTTCTTCGTTCTTCGCTCGGCTCGGCCTAACAACTACAAAAATGTTTTCTTTGGATATTTTTATTTTTATGATTTCGCCTATGCATTTTTTCGGTGGGAAGTTTGCACCGCGCCAGCATCTGTGTGTGCCTATATGAAGGTGTGGGCCAAACTGGTTGCTGCTGCCTTTGGACGTCTTTTCGACCCGGCTGCAACGGCAGGTTTCGATTTGGTTTGGTGTCTTTGTTTTGGTTTCGGTTTCGGTCCACTTTGCCTGCCTGATGATGATGATTTATGGCTGAACTTGTCTTCTGGGGAAGCGGACATTCCAACTTCTAGCCGATCGAGTCACACCATGGCCAAAGGCACAAGCCTACATCCTCCTTTGGGGCATGTGCACAGCTCTCCAGCTGTCCAGCTGTGCGGCTGTCTAGTTGTCCGGCTGTCCAGATGTCCAAATACCCAAATGAGCTGCTGCTGCTTCTGCTGGCCCCGCGATTGGGCCGCTGGGAAATTTATTAACCTGTTCCGGTGCGATGACGCGCCAGTGTCAGCCCATCGAGATTAGGCCCGGCCACGCTTGGGCCATGTTTTGGTCTTACAGCCCCGCTATCAGCCTGATTTATGATCGATGGTGGTTCGTGGTGGTGTGGTGTGGTGAGTAAGGAGAGCACGCGCCCACCGGAGTATACAAATCCGCCATTTCCCCCAGGTGCAGCTGCCTGAACTGATGCCAATGGCTTTCGTGGAACTTTGAGCCGTGTAGCTCAAACGCCTGACGTCATGGCCACAATTAGTCGCCACTTTTCCATGGAAAGCCATAAAAAACTTATAAACTCCTAGGACAAATTGTAATTGCGCCACAAATCTCAATGCAATTTCGGTGTATCCCCTCGATGTCATGTGGTGCTCTCCCTCTTCCTTTACATTGGCATTGCGTATACGACCCGTGACCCCGCGCCATCATCAACATCATCATCATCGGGAGGAGCAATTAGTCAGGAGTGGAGCGAGGTGGCGACAGGCCAATCAATGTGTTTATTTTCCCAATATTTTCCAATTAGCAAACGATTTTTGCTTTTATTCGTAATTAAAGTATTTACAGCCAAGCACCGCCACAGCGGGGTTTCCTTGGATAATGGTTAATTTCCCCCAGCTCCTTTCCCATCTCCGTTTGGGTAATAAGACGGAATGCTTCGAAATGTATAGGAATAACGTTAGAGGATTGATTAGAAGTAATACCGAAATGCATAGATTATGGACAGAGTAACGAAAGCGCAAATCTGGAAGAGAGAAAAATAAATAGCCATTGAATAAAATGCATAGTTATGGCGATGAAAGTATTTTCCAAAAGCTTCTTTAGAATTTCCCAAGCCCTTATCTATTCTCGGAAAAACCTTTAATGCCAGAATTTTCCCCGTTAAGCTCTATCGACAAAGTGCGACGAATCGCGAACGTTTGTATAATTCTCCAAGAAAGCGAAGCCGAGTGTGGCAGCAGGACAAATAAAATGCTATGCATCCTGGCCCACCCGATGGCGACATTGTGAAATAGATACTGACATTCCGCATAAAATTCTTTGGCGTTTCCCCTTTGAGATGTTGAGACTAAAGAAGGCTCTATCGGGGGGAGAGGCGGTGTGTATGTCATTTGAGTTGTCAGCTGGGTTTTGCGGCGACTTCCCACAAAGTCGGTTTATAAAAAAAGGCCGCCGGCGGCCAAGAGTCCTGCTCCTGCAGTTGACTAATGCGCAACCAGCCAGCTGACAATTTTGCATTTGAAATGAGAAATAGTTGGACGGACACATGTATGAGCGAAGGATATGCCGTGGGATGTGCCAAGGAGCTCCTTCTAATGAACTCTAGCACGGTATTCATCATGCGCACCGTTGTTTTGCATATACAGTATACGCAATGTTGAGGCCTCCTGTTGCAGCTTTCCTCACCTTCTGCAGCAGAAACATTTTCTATAGCAAAATAACACATTTGCCCATCAAAATTTCGCGGAATCTTGAGCTAAATTCTTGGCTTACAGTTCGGCATCCTTCAGGGGCGACTTCGTGGCTTTCACAGAAGAGCCGCATGGCCACGGCCACTTGTTACATCCTTGGCCGCAAGGACTCCACAAGGCGAGCCACCCAACATCACCATTTCCCACAGCATTCGTTCGTGTTGGAAACCCGGGAAAAACTCACCACGCATTGTCGTGCTGGTCGTGTGGTCGTGTGGGTGTTGTTTCGTTGATAAGGGCGCGCCAAAAGCAACAGGAACAAGAACAAGAGTGGCCGACGCTCATATAAGAGGCCGAGCGCCAGCGGATGCGGATTCAAAACTTAACCGACATTTGATCTGTCAACGTGCCATAGTAGCAGCAGCAGCAGCAAAAAAACTGAATACCATTTGTCGCGCACAGTTCAGAAATTCGAGTTACATCGCGTATCCTGTACCCCGAAAAGTGCATTGCGAGCTAAGAGTTGTTGTCCACTCGATCCTGTAAAGGTTGCAACGCGGTTTCTAGTGCTCTGCGGAGTTTGAGTTTTTCCAGCGGCTTTTGGAATTCGCTGTAAGTTGTGCAATAAATTCAGCTTTTCCGGATGTTTTGCGTTGGTTTTATAAATAATTAAGTGATTCTTTTAAATGGTTTGAAATTTGACGTCGAATTTAAAAATATAAATGGAAGGCTATTTTTAATAAGTGTTTTAAGCTTAAACATACTTTACTTCCAATAATAATATTGAATATTTTCCTATGAAATCCTAGAATTAACTCTGATTCTGATAATCTAAAAATTTATATAAATAAATATTTGTTACTTCAAATTAATTTGTAATTTAACGAAATTTTAGCTTCCCCTTGAATCCTTTATCAATTCAAGATATTATTTTAATAATGGTAAAAAAAATGTCTTAAAAAATACACAAGTATATTTGTTTCATAATAATTATTAACCTAGTTGGTATTACGCATATAAATTGAGTTGATTTAAGTTATACATTGAAAGCCATTTGTTGTAATAGTTTAAATTAATAAGAACTTACATCCCTTCAATCGTCTGACTAGGTTTGATTTCCAAGAGTTTTTCTTAAAAAACATAAATTTATATATGAGCTAATATTTTCAACCGCCCTTCGAACTCCTTACCGCTCCAAAAAATTCCCTCACAATATAAAATAGACCCCCAAACTCAATCCCACACATTGGCCCCAAAAAGTATGCTGGCAAAAGTGAATTGCAATTTGTACTGGTGCACTATGGTTCAGAATGCCACTTTTGTTGGCCAAAATTAATAACTCCGTTAATATTAAAGGTATCAACTTGAAACTTTACCAATCGTATTTAAGTAATTATA
>VNJV01016036.1:0-168518 GCA_008042635.1 Drosophila nikananu | reverse complement strand
TAATACCCTTGGGCAAACGATTTCTTTGAATTCAAAGTTGAAAGAGTACACAAACTTCGATTAACCAAAGTCAGCTTCTATACTTTTCTTTTGCTGCATTTTAAACTACACGATTTATTTTAGGCTTCCTGAAGGCTCCTTTCTCTGAATGAAAAATTTGCCTTACATTCTTCGATGTACTCAAGTCAAAGGTATTAACACCGAAGATATTAATCGATGTGTTTGGCCTTCGGTAATATACCCAAGAACTCCCACCGCCCACCGCCCCCTCACACTCACCTGCTGCAAACAGCGACTGATGCTGGCCAGGAGGCAGACGTTGAAGCTGTAGGAGAAGTAGAGCAGGGCGACACAGGCCACCATGGCAATGGCCAGGCTGCGGCTGCTCAGGCTGAGGCTGCTGCACCAGATGCTCATCACAAACATGACTAGACCGTGTGATATATACCGTTGCGCGGGCGGAGGATGCGGTGTTGATGGCGTTGGCGATGGTGCATCTGGTTGCCTTGCATACCATAGCTAGCTGGGGATACCACGGATACCAAGCAGCATCCGGAATCCCGGGACTCCTGATTTTTAATCACAGCCGCAACGCTTCATTTGGCTTCCCGGCGCGGTGTCCGTGTCGGCGCAGTTGGGTTGCGATAGCAAAAGCCTGGGATAAGGCCTGGGCCAAAGTACAAGATAAGCAGCGCCGTGACCGGGTCGGTGAGGAGCGATGGACGCAGGGACGAAGGACGAGGGACGAGGGAACCGCTACCCGGGAGGAGCACAGGCGCAGAAGCCGGCAGTTACTCTCTCATCCTCTCTGTGGCAGGACGCTTAAGCTTATGCAACCTGAGCTTTGGACTTGCTTTCGCTGTTATCACGCATCTCTCGGCATTCGATTAATCGCAAAAAGTACGTCCAGGGGTCCCGAGCGAGGTTCTGGAGTAGAGATAGGCCTGGAGATACGAAGAGAGAGGTGTATTTTTAAGACCTATTTGTCTACAAATTTGTAAAATTAAATCCGAAAAATAAATTCAAATATTTTCAACTCAAAGTATTTAAAGTAATTATTTGTTTGTGAAATTTTTAAATATTTAATAAATATATTTAATATAAAATTGAATTTTTAAACACAATGTGACGCGAAAAAAACACCCATCTCTATTTTATAAAAGAAATTGATAAGCTTGATTTGGGCTTTCTTAATTTGAAAATTAGGTTTTCTAAATAAATAAAACCTTAATAATGATATCCTTGATGATAGGATTTTATTTTCTATTGTTGCTTATGAACTTACTCCACCTTAAAACCAACTTTCTAATCTTTGTCATCACCATATTTCTTGAAAGCCCGCCCCAAGCCAAGAGAACCACGTCATCTTGGACGCTAAAGACCACCTTAACTTTGCTCTCGATTTCGCCTCGCTCTCGGCCAAAATCAAAGTTACGCTCTAAGGTAAACAAACTAAAAAGGAGAACCTACATACATACCTCCATTTCCTTTCTTCTCTTAATCGGCAACCCAACCCCCACCCAACGAGCGATAAAATATATATGTACTTCCCCCGGACGTTTGATTGCCTGAATTTCCTATCATTTAAGATTAGTTTGTAGGCCTTAATGAGCCCTTTATCGAGGCAATGGACACACGAGCCTAAATTGCTAAAAATTTTCACATTTTACTTAAACTTTCTAGAGGAAAAAGGGTTTACAGGGGTTTAAAATGAATTTAAAAATGTGTTTAAAGGTATGCAATAAATTATTTAAATTTTCCTGGGGTGGAAATTGTATTATTTCTTAAATAAGCATCTGCAGTCCACGCAATCTAGACTCTAAGACATGTTTTAGTAAAAAAAATATAACACACTTGCCAGAAACAAGAAAAAAAATACTAAATACTTTTCTTAATATGTAATAAAAAATTTAATAACAAAATAAACTATTTAACTTACAAAGTGCTTAAGATTGGGACACAAAATTACAATTTAAACGAACTGATTCGTGTGACTGAAAATAATGACGACTAAGAAAAGCCTTTTTAACTTTAAATAGACAAAGATTTAAGCACAAAATTATAATTACACAGCAATGATTGGTTTGTTTTCAAAGAGGACAGAGGCCAGGGCTCCCCTCTTAAGCGTTTAATAATAAGTAAGTTCCAGACAAAGAAACTTTTTTCGCCCCGTGTACCCACACATGGTCACCAGGTGGTGTTGCTGGTACTGGTGCTGGTGGCTTATCTAATCGCTTAGCTTAGCCACCTTTTTGCCGCAGTCGCAGACTTCTCCGACGGACTTCTGGCCGATTCGCGTCTGCGTCTGTTGTCATTTTCCCCCCAACTGCGCTCTAAAATGCTTTAAGCCCTAAGCTCCAAGCTCGGACAACACCCGCTGGACGATCCAAAATCCTTAACAGAAATATGGCGAATATGTGGGGCAAATTGGTGCTGCAGTTCTTCAAGTATGCGCCCAGCTATGTGGGTGAGTCACCCCCCCCAGACACCTATTAACGAAGGAGATCTAACTGGAAACCCCTCTGCCACCAGTCTGCCTCAGTTTCATACCCTGCGGCATGATCTTTGGCTATACGATCTGCGCCTTTGTGGCGGTTCGGAACGACAAGGCCACGGGCCTCACATACTATGGACCCCTCATTCTGGGCGCCTGCTGTGCGCTCATCACCGCCGTGGCCATGCTTGCGGTTAAATATGTGAAGAAATGTATCGTCTACTGGCAGTCATGGCTGCTCCTCGTCGCCGGTGCCTTCAACCTCATTGCCAGCTGCTTTTACTTTGCCGATGGATTTGGTGAGTCATGAGAATAGATAAGATTAGGCTAACCAAGCCCCAAGCAGGCCAAGATCCTGCTGTGTATCAGATATCAGATGAAGGGTATTATAATTATTATAATAAATCATTTGAATCTATACCTTTGCAGACCATGTCGGCTCCTACATTTCCTACGTGGCTCACAGCATGACCTTCGTGGCCGGCTTCAGTTTCCTGCACACCATTAGCTCCAAGAGCAGCCGCTCGGCCATGCTCTCGGCCAGCTGCAGCTGCTACCTGCTGGGGGTGGCCTCGGCGGTAAGCCTGATCGTTGGCACCTACAGCCGGAACGTGAAGCAGTGGGCGGGACAGACGCCAACGCCGGAGCAGCTAACCGACGATCTCTATGTGAATTTTGCTGGAACTTACCTAAGTGTAACGGCTGTCATGCTGGCCATCCTAGTGGGCCAGAAGGTGCTCCATTTCCTCGGCACTGTGGATTTGGTTAATAGTCTGGACAATGACCTAAGGATAGCCAACTCCAATGGCAGCATCTTCGAGCCACGCTCGGAGGTGATTAAGCGACTGCAGTTCTTCTATGTGACCAAGAACCAGGAGTGGAACATGATGCTGCTGGTGCTCTTCACGGAGGCCGTGCAGTTCGCCCTCTTTGTGTACTTCATCTACTGGTTCAGCCTGAACGAGGCTGTTCGGTTGACAGAGCTCTCCGGCATCGACGGCATGTTCTGGGCAATCTTCGGTGGCAGTCTGCTGGCTCCGCTGTGTCAGTGGTTCCTCTCGGTGAAGGTTACCTTCGTGTCTGGCCAGATGGCGCTGGTACTCTTCACCCTGGTGGCCATGATCCAGTGCAGTGTCTCGGACTCCCGGTGGTCGCTCTGGCTGTTGCTGGTCCTCTTCGGATTGTCCTACTCCAGCCAGCAGATAGCCCTCTTGGAGGTCACTCACCTGCGCTTCACCGAAGTCGTCGTGTGCTGTTCGTACATCTTCAAGCTGGTCAGCACCAGCATTGTGTTCTTGTACTTCGTTTCGGATGCTGCCAACTCCTATTTCTATGCCACCGACTCGAGCATCCTGATGGCCCAGGGTTTCGTCTTTATGATAATTAGTTCGCTGCTGGCTCTAATTGTGGGCATGAAGGTACCGCGGACCCACCGCGCCCACCTCCTGGACATCCAGTACGAGCTGTACGGCATTATATTTATGAATCACCAGATCGAGCAGCTCAATGTCCGCTGGCTGAACGACGGCACGATACCCACTATCAGCCAGTGAGTAACGAATACCTTGGACTCTTATATACGTATCTCTGTCGTCACTGTGGGAGCTGAAAGACCTGCTAGGCGCCCATCCAGGCATTACCAAGGAATAGAAGTGAATTTTTGTATAATAAAGAGAAAGAGAATGAGAGAAAACAGAACAAAATACCTTGTGGCCTGACGGTGAATCCTGAATAAGTTCAAAACAAACAATTGTACAATTAAGTTCTTAAGTGAGATTCCCAGATAGTGGATAGTAGTTTTCGTTATTTTATTATCGGTTTATTTTAAGAGGGCTAAGACTAGCGTCTAATGGAGATAACCTGAACGGCGGCTGTGTGATCGCGACAAAAGTGGCTGGCACAAGCAGAGACATTCGCACAGGGAGTCACCTTGTAGTTACAAATGCCTGCAAAAAAACAAGAGAGAAAATTAAGGAAAAAGAAAATGAAATGAAGTGAACCAATGAAACACAACTAAGGAAGCGACTGGCCAATTATTTTGCTTCTAATCGATCAATTTGTTTTTGTAAGATAATTCGGTTCATTAACTTACGCAGCTTGGCCATAAATTTATGCAGCGTGTCCACATTCCGCACTGTGCTGGCCAGCAGCATTTCCAGTTGACTGCCTCGCCTCGTGTAGAAGAAATCCATTGCGCCCAGCAAGGCATCGAACTGGGAATCATCATAGATCACATCGGCGGCCAGAAGCAGATCCGTTTCAGCATAATCCTGCCATGGGAACTCGCTGATTCCATCCCATCGCAGCTGTTCCGCTTTGGGCGCCTGTTCCGCCGATGTATCTGCGAAGTTCAAGGCAATATTTTCGCGCATCAGCTGGACGCAGGGCTCACTGCCATCGGTGATGAGGACCTGCTCCGCCTGCATCGCCATGGCAGGCAATTTCAAGAGGATGCCCAGTAGCCCGGCTCCAGCGCCCAGCTCCACTACATTCTTGCCGCGGACCAGTTGGGGGTGCTCCAGCAGGTAATCGGCCAAGGCGAGCGCAGCCTCCCAGGTGCACAATCCTGTTGTGCCCTCGCTAACAAAGCTGTTGGACTCGCGGAGCGTGATGCAGGCATCCGGCTGCAGCACATAGTGTTTGTAGGAATAGGCCGTGCCCGAATCCGAGCCCTCTGCCATTTGGTTGCACAGGCTGCCGTAAATGTCGTCGTGCACCTCGTCCTGGTCCTTGAGTAAATGCATTAGCTGCTTGATAAAGGCCTCCACGTAGCTGCGCCGCACCGGATGGCGCCGGTTCAGTGGGTGGCGACAGGTCGCATCCATGAGGGCCTGCTGCTCCTCCCAACTCAACGGCAGCTTGACGGACTGAAACGGGAACAAGGCGACGGCAGCTGGAGATGAGATTCAACAGGTGGCCAAGAATACAGTCAGCGAATACTCACAGACCAGGCCATTTTGTTCACGGGATAGCAGCAGAGAAACTGCTGCTGCAGTTTTCTGTATTTTTCTGTCATTTTCGCAGCTCCAACGGCTCTTCTCGGCTCTTATTTGAAATTAAAGTTTAGACTTTGAAAGAGGCAACGTGAAATTGAATGGAATAGAGCTGGAAAAAACACCGAAGTAATATCGATGTATCGATCAATTGTATTCTCTGTTGAATATGCGATAGTTGAGTGGAAAGTTGAGTGGTATAACAGGATAATAATTTTTATACAAGTGCATAATAAGCAAGTTCAAATCTTGTATTAAACCGTGATTTGAATACCATTTTCTGTAACCCCTTCAAAGGAAAATGCAGGCCTGGTGGAAGCTTTTAAAATATCAGTCTCTCTCTCTTTTATATAGGCGAAGTTCCTCCCCTAACTGCTGTGACCGCAGCATATCGAAACACTTGAGATGCGGCCACACTGGGCAAGAGCTCAACTAAACTAATCTAAACATAATCTTAGTACAATAAACAATCATCGGAACGGCTCAGAGCAACCGACCGACTACTTCTGGATGTGACAGCTCCTTGGGGCGGAAGCAGCAGCAGGCAGTTTGAGACGACGTCAGCAGCTGTGCAGTATCAAAATCGCAGGAACAGCAATATCAATAAGGCTGTAACGAGGTCGCAGGTCGCAGCAAAGGAGGAGGAGCAGGCGCAGGAGCAGGATTCTAGGAGTTGGAGGTATGTATCTGTACTCTTGACCCATACAATGCAAAGCCCACGCCCACGCCCACATCCGCATCCGCCACTTTCTCCGCCGTTCAAGGCACGTACGTACGTACATATGTACATATCTTGAGCGTGGCGTGTAATTGCCGTGAATAAGTAATGCGATGTGCGGATGTGTGCGAGTCGTGGCCGTCCATCTGTGGGATATATTATTATTATTACTGCTGCCGCTAATGGATTGGCTTTTATTCATTCAACACAGAGAGCCATGCGCCTTAACAAGTCGGAGCTAAACTCTCTTGCCAGCAATTCAGCAACCCGATTCGACAAGGAGGGCCTGCTCATCTTCAGCGACCGCCAAGAAGGCTTCCTGTGGCGCAGCAGCGAAGGTACGTAAGTGGGGGCAAGATAAGCGGTTAATCAACCGTCCTATCATACGCCATATATATTTTTACATGCACATATGTGGCCTTGATTACACATCCGCCACATACGCACAATATACACACATGCAGAATCCGCACAATCCTGCCTTCCGCTCTATCCACACTCTTGGTTTATGCACATCACCTACATTCTCCCCACAGTCCGAGTTGAGCGCTGGTGCAAGCTACGTGGCAATTTACTGTTCTACCTCAAGGACAGGGACCCCAAGTCGGCTGTGGTTGGCGTTCTGGTGTTGGAGAACTGCCGCCCCCGCATCCATAATGAGGAGCGCGATCCCGAGGGTTACATCTTCGATCTAGGTGAGTTCCAGCACCGATATGTCTCTTTCTCTCACTTGGTAATAATCGATTTTGGTGGCAGACTTTAAGGACAGCATCTCGGAGCGCTTCATCACGTACACATCGGCGGAACGACTCGCCTGGGTGGCCAGCATCGAGGATGCGTCCAACGAAAAGCTAAATCTGCTCATACGGCAGCTAAAGGAACAGATATCGGCCAAGACCCTTGGCCAGTCCATTAGAATGGGCAATCATATTGATCTGGGCATGTCGCTGGAGGAGCAGCAGCAGCAGCCGCAGGAGGAAGAGGAGCTTGAGGTAGCGGCAACGACAGCGGCGGCGAACCCCTTTGAAGGTGATCTTATACAGTTTTAACCCAAAAACAAAAACAATGGATAGCCGGGCAAAAAATGAAGAAAAATAAGGATGAAGACGCTTTTCGTTTTAGTTCCATTTAACAACCGTATCCAAAGATTCATCCGCTCTCGCTCTCTTTCATGGTGGAACCTTGACGAAGCCAAGCAAGGTGGTCTCATCGCGAGGACTGCTCTCTATTGAGGACGCTATTGCTGTTGCGGAGAGAGCGGGAAAAGCGGATGAGATCCACCTTGTATGGTTGCATCTTGGTGGGAATTATTAATTATAGTCGAAATAACGATATCTGTTATAGTTTCCCCCCACCTCATTTTTGACTCATGCGCATGCTCATCCGGTTTATGGCCATTAAACTCAACACTTTGACTTCCACAACAGCTTTATCTATTATATATTGTATTGTTTGTACATAGAATCCAATCAATCCGACCGAAATTGGCACGGAGAATATGTGATTATTGAATTTAATCATTTCCAAAGGAACTGAACTGAAACAGATGGAATTTATTCTTTGAATAAACTTTGTTTTGCTTATGAATTTTAAACGTTAAATCATGTGTTTTGTTGTTAATTATTAATTTTATTAGATGTTGTTGTTATTAAAACCCTCGCTAAACCCACGCAGCCGTAGATGCCCTCCCCCCGTGCACCTCTGCGCTCCTCTTACTGGTTCTGTTTTGCTTTTCTCTTGCAGATCTCGATCTCTCAGAGCTGCCCATATGCGAGACGGCCCTATCCTGTGATAGTCTGCCAGTGAATGCTTTGGGGCGTTCGCCAAATCCCCAGGTGGTCTGCTCGCTGCTGGTGCCGAGTGGCGATGGAGATAGTGACTGCTTTTGGCGGGAGCATGCCCGCACCGAGTACCAGGAGCATACGCGCAGTCCCCAATTCCTGTGTACAATGCGATTTCAGCGCAGTGCCAGCTTCTCGACCGCCACACGTCTCCGCTTTAGCGTGTTGGACGTCCGGGAAAGGCTGACGCATACTGCCCTGCCGCTGGGCCACGCCGAGGTGGCCCTGGGCGCCATCCAGGACACCACGCGTCTACGCATGCCGCTTACCTCGCCGCGTGGCGGCGACTGCGGCTTTATCACGTTGACCTCCTGGTCACCGGACGCCGGTGCCAGTGGGGTGGCCCCAGCTCTGGAGACCGGCCAAAGTGGCAATGGGCCTCCGCGTTCCAGCACCCAGCTCTTTGACACTGCCGGTGGCACTGCCAGCAGTAGAAGAGGTATGTTGGGAGCACCCATCCTCGGTTTTTACTAAGGTAGCAAAGTAAAGAACTCTCCTCCGCACAGCCCATCGCCGTACCCAGTCGCTGCCGCCGAAGCTGAGCGTGCGCCTCTTCGTTCCCCAGCAATGTGGCCTGCAGAGAGTGTGCGCCAATCCCCGCATGCGCACCTACCGGCTGCACTCGTCCCTGGGGGCGGATATCAGTGTGCAGGAGACGCTGCTGGAGTCGCGGCTGTGTTGCCTGCTGCCCCAGCAGCTGCTCTCCATTTGGATTCAGCGCGAAAAGGAGCTGCTGCAGGAGATCTCCGGCATGGGCGAGCTGAGCGGCGAGTGGCGTTGGCGCCAGATGAACCTGCTCGAGGAGCATCTGCGCCTGCTCAAGGACTACTCGCAGGCGAAGCAGAATATCCAGCAGCTGGCACGCGACGGAGTCTTCTACAAGCGCTCCTCGGCCAAGGCGGACGAGGCGCTGGAGTTTCTGCCCGTCAACCTGCATGTTCAGCGGATGTGGGCTCAAAACGACACGCTGCAGAGGCGCGGCCTGCTTGACGTGGTCACCGTGGGGGCATTCACGCGTCACGATCCCAAGGGACACAAGTGCGGCGGCCTGATCAAGTAGGTTGATCGATGCAAGGATTTAGCAAATCATTGTGCTTACTCTTCTCTCCTATTCCAGGCTCCTTCAGGAGAGCAAGTCGTGGAAGCTGGAGCAGAGCGACGCGTGCAAGGTGCAGACAGCCAACGATGCCGTGCAGACCACCAAACAGCTGCGCAAGGAGATCGTCGAACTGATGTCTCAGCTCCTGCAGCTGGCCAGCCGGCGCAGTGCCAAGGACATGATGCCGCTGTGCAACCAAATGGTGGCTCTAACACGCACCCTGCTCTCCATCTGGGAGCCGAGCATCGTTGAGGAGGGCGTGGCCTTTATCGAGCGCCATCGCATCATTGAGGAGCCAGAGAACGTGATGATGGAGCCCATGTCGCCCTTCCGCAAGATCACCCAGCAGCTTACGGCTCTGGAGCTCAAGTCTCCGGAGCTGGAGGACTTCGCCACGCCGGTCATTGCTCCGCCAGATCTCTGGCCACGCGGCCAACAGTTGGCCCTGATGCGCTCCAACAGCTGGCATTCGCCGAGCAGCTCGCTCGACATTCGGGCCATTGACTCGCTGCAGCATGTGGTTAAGTCATACAACGATCACCTGCGCAGCTTGGAGCAGGGCGGGGGCAAGGAGAAGCCACCCGATGAGGAGGAATCCACATATCAGTCGTTGCCGGTGGCCTGGCAAACGGATACCGCAGCACCAGGCGTCCCACCCGCCGTGCAGCTGATCGACTTGGACGAAATAGGACGGAGCCAGCGACACCAGCGCCAGCAGCAGCATCCTCCGGCCGGCTTCTTGGACACCAAGCTGATGAGCTCCTCGCCGTCGGCCAACTACTATCGGCCCACTGAGGAGCCGGAGCCCCTGGATCTCACCCAGTTGAACATCGAGGCGAGCGTGATGTGTCTGGTCAGTAAGCTGAAGTTCTTCTGCGGCCACTGCGACAGTCCGGCAATCCGGTTGCGCCAGCCCAAGGCGCCGGCCAAGCGCAGGGAGGGCTTCACTGTGACCCCGCAACAAGCCCCCGACGTGATTGTCGCCCCATCGCCCAAGCTTGAGCTGGATCTCAAGACGCCGGTGGAGGAGGAGGACGCTTTACCGCCGCCAGCGGCGATCATCAAAAAGAAGGGCAACAAGTTCACCGACGGACTGGATCTCTCGCTGACCACCGATTGGGAGGCTGAACTGCGGCCAAGCATGCGCAAGCTGCGTCACGCCATGGATCGTCTGCTGAAGACCGCCCGGCTGATTCATTCCGTGCAGAGGCTGCAGCAGGATGTGCGCTGCAACAGCCTCCAGGCGAGCATCATGTACCGCCGGGACGTGTGCTTCTCTCAGGCGGTAGGAATGGTTTTATAATAAGTTTTTCCTGCTTTCCTGCTCACTGGAACCACTCTCTCCTTGCAGATAACCTCGCTGGTCACCGCCCTAATGGTCCGGCTGTGGGGCAGCGAGTTGGACATGGGATATCTGGTGATGCTGCGCGACCTGGGACCGCTGGCCTACTTCGAGGGGCTGCTTACCCTCTATGGCAACGAGGCGGACATGTGGAGCGACATGTGCATCGCCATTGAGGACCTGTCGGCTGTTAACTTCCAGCTAGTGCGGGCGCAGGGCGATGCCGCACTGGCGCCAATGCCGCGAATAACGGGCTCGCGACAAGCACTGGAAGTGCAGCTGCCAGTGCCGGAGCACTCGTTGCCGGGCAACGGCACCTCCATTTCGTTTAAGGTCACGCCCGTCTTCTTCAACATTGGCATCAACGAGAAGGCCAGCTTTGCGGAGACACTGGGCCAGACGCGAGAGCAGCATCGCTCCAACTGGGACAATTACCTGGTGCTGAGCAAGTACTTTGGACGTTACCGCAAGCTGGGTCTCGGCTCCGTCGAGGCTGGCGAGTCGCTGCGTTCCCTGCTGGGCCTGATGGAGCAGCAGCTGCGCGCCAACGTGTCCAAGAATGTGAAGATTCTGCATTTGGCCGAGGATACCTGCCGGCTGATGGACGGCCTGCGGTTCACTTCTTGCAAGAGCGCCAAGGATCGCACCGGAATGGCGGTTACTCTGGAGCAATGTCGCGTCCTTGTGCGCGAGTTTCAGCTGCCGGCCAAGCACGTGCCCTACGCCCTCAGCACGATGAGAAGGTGAGAATCGATTAAACCACACCATGCAGTTCGTTTTGGGTATCTACTATCTATGTACATACTCTCCGTTTCGTTTCAGTGAGGGCACCCGCATGGAAAACGTACTCAAGAATATTGGCAAGCGAAAGTATGCATTCAACCGCACTCAGGTGTCTTTTCTGCCAGCCGTGTATAGGCCGCCAGTTGGCAGCTATGGCAAAGCGCAAACTTAATGATTTACCGAGTACTTAAACTTAACGCTACGCAAACCGGAGGACCTTGTGATGATGGCCAATACCACACATTGGACAACGAACACACAATATTGAAATACAAATATCGAACCGTAAAAACATAGATAAAAAGCTGTGCCAAAAATCAAACAAATTAACCAAACGACACATTAGCGAAGAATCTACTATATCTTCCTTCCGGACAATTGTTAAGCGCTTCACGTACTTCTATTCCGAACCCCTCTTCCCGTATTTACACTTAGGCTATATATATACATATGTATCCACGTAGCAAGGCAAAACAAACATGTACTTCCAGTGAATAAAAAAAACAAACAACTTGTTAAACAATATTAAAACAGTTTCTTGATTTCCGTTACACTAATAGTCCTGAACACGTCCGGTCCGCAGACGCTGCTTCCGGATCTCTGTCTTCAGCCAGGAGGGCACCTCGCTTCCGATGGGATGGGCATTGGGGTAGCGCAGCGGCGTATCCGGCCCATCGAATGGATGTGTCTGGGCCAGCTTGCGCTCCAAGTACTCCTGGTTGAGCCGCTTCTGGTCGCGATGCTTGTCCATGTACAGATTGAAGGGCTGCTTCAGGGGGAAGAACTTCTGGTCGGCCAGATACGGCTTGGGAAAATCATACTCGTACACGGGCTCCTTGCACTCTGTGGGGCGGGGCGATTAATGCGGCAATCAACAGGAAATGGCTACTTGGTTACTTACTCAAAACATCGTGATAGAACTGTGACAGGGATTCATCCCAGTTGGTTTGATAGAAGGCCAGGCCAGCCGGCGTCAATTGCTCCTGATGCCTGCGGTAAAAGTCCAGAGTGCTAAAGGTTCGCTTCTCCAAATTGCTATAGTCGCCATCGGCCAGCTGATACGAGCCGAGATCCAGTCGCCCCTCCTGCTTGTAGAGCACAAAGACCATGCGCTGGTAGCCGACGCCGCGGGGCGGGAATGGCGGCAAATACTCGGCCATCACCTGGCCGTCGTTCACCTGACCGTTGGGTATGTTGGCGCTGCAAAAATAAAAGAATACGGATCAGTATTCGTGTGTCTTCACGCGTAGAAGCAGCAGATACATACACCAGCCAATGCAGGCATTCAGATGACGAGTCATTGGTGAAGTGCGCATCGGGATTGGTGGCCACCAGAGTCCAGAAACTCTCCGAGGTGGCCGCCTGGCCGGTGATCGGATCCAGTGCACCGTTGAAGGCAACCTGCGGGGCCGTTGCCGCCTCCACCGGCTTAATTACATTGCCATTGTAGACGGGGGCCAGACGCTCGCCGCCATCCAGCACGTAGTTGATGTTGAGTGGCACTCGGGGCACAAAAAATGCGCTGCCGTACAGATGCTCGAAAATGCCGTAGTGGTCCGCCATCAAGCGCAGATCGTGGTGGCCTGTCGTCTTCACATACACCTGCTGCACCTTCTCCAGGTCGATGGTCACTGTCAGTTGAGAGATTATTATATTTCCTATAAGTTAATTTCACTAGGATAAACTCACATTTATTGCTGCGCGCCAGCTTTTCCAGCTCCTTGCTGGTGCGCTGCGCCTTCAGGTGCTCCAGCCGCATCTTCAGCTGCGCCGAACGCGGCTCCCTCAGATGTGGAAATCCAATGTTGACGCGTGCCACCACCTCAGGATCCGACAGGGTCTCCTCTGCACATAAAAACGAAGGAAGGAACCGGTTACATCAACAGGACCAGCGCAGGTGTATTTTGAGAACGAATTTCACTCACCTCGCAATCGCTGCTCCAAAGTACGGGCAACCCCCGGCGGCTTGCCGCGGATAGTGTGCCCCTGCCGAGTGCCAGTGTACAAGACGCTGGGCACCCGGGAGCCGTGAATGCCTTGGTTGAGGCAGCTTTTCATTAACAAATTACTGAACGACATTGTGTTTTGTAATTCGCAGGCCGCTCGCGTTTTTCCAATAGAGAAGGGGGCCTTACGATAGTATCCATTTATCGAATACCTGTTTGTGTTTCGTTGGGCATGTTATCGGTTTGCGTATTCGCTACACAAGAAATGCATACATACTGTCGTTACCCCGCATGTTGCATTAATGTTTTAAAAACCGATCTATCGATTGTCCAGAAGCTTCCGTTTCCCTAAAGCTTCAAATATTTCGGGGAATTTCTCGAATGGCGAAGGGTCATTTTAATTTACTGTCACTTCTCACATTTATAGACCTTGGGAATTGAGCAGCTTGCCTCCAGTTGCTGCCAAGTAGTCGAACTGTGAAGTCGTATTTATTTTTGATCAATTTTAATTTACTAGTTTCTATGATATGTTTTTTTTTTCATTATTTTTATTTTCTAACAATTAAGATGTCGTTTTTCGATGCTGCGCTTTAGAAGGTTTTTCCACCTGGTACTGGTAGAAGAAGTGCTTCCGATTTAATTTTTTTTTTTTTTTTTTTTTGAAAAAGTTTATAAAAGAAGTACTAATCGTTCCGAAAGTGTGTCTGGTTTATAATTTTAAATTACTTTTAATATTGCTTAGGGAGTTAAGTATCTTGCGAAGTATTCATAATAGACAAATTTTTGATTTACTAGTTTCTATAATAAATTTTTCTTTTAATATAACTTTTATTTTCTAACAATTAAGATGTCGTTTTTCGATACTGCTCTTCATTTGCAGAAGGTTTTCCGTTACTTCACGCTGAGCCTTATCCATCTGGAGACCACAGGTCTCCTGAATTCTCTTAATTCTTTAATAAGGAAACTACGTTGCAATAAAAATAAAAAAAAAAATATGAATTTTTGTGATTTACTATTTTTTTAAATCGCTATCGGCGCTGCCATCTGGTGGGTGAATCGACATGGTCACGTCCCGCCTCTAGGAGCAGCTCGGCGGATGCACCGATATGCAGTTGGGCGGAGCTTTTGAGTTGTCCGGGAGTAACGGTTGATCCGAACGGCTGCAACGGGATCGACTGACGGAAAAGAATAAAAATGAATTTGAATTTAATGAACTGGCTGGTTCTGCCTCTGCTGGCCTTTGCGCCACCCGGTCGAGCGGAGGAGTTGCTGGAACTGGCTTGCATCACGGACGCTCAGTGTGCGCAGTTCGAGCGGGGAAACTGTGTGGACATGGCCTGTGCCTGCACGGCACGTGACTCGGACAAGCGGGTGGCCTGCCTCCCGCACGAGAAGAAGCTGACAAACATCATCGGCGGTCCCTGTCCCTGCCCACAGCCTAAGGCGGAGTGCGATATCAGGCGGGACCAGTGCATCTGCCACATGGGCCATGTGCCCAGTGTCGATCGCAGGCGCTGCCTTCCCGAGGCGGTCCCGCATGGGGGAGTATGCGAATTGCCGCGGCAATGCCAGCTGGCGGACAAGTTCAGCACGTGCCAGGAAGGCCGCTGCCTCTGCCGGTCCGGCTTCGAGCTCCACGAGGGACGCTGCCTGGCGGTGCTGCGTGAGTTTCTACGAGAATTTTCAATCTCCACAATGTATTCAAATGCCTTGCCACAGAATCAAGCTGTCAGCGGAACACCGATTGTGGCACCTGCGGCGCATCCATATGCCTGCCGAAGCTGGAGAAGTGCGCCTGCGCCGAGAACTATGTTCACAGCCGAAACTTGACCAGCTGCATTTCGGGCAAGGCCTTTGCCTATGGCAGTTACTGCGACCACAGTCCACCGTGCCAGGTGGGCCTTGGGGGTTCTGCCCAGTGCTTGGATCATCGGTGCATCTGTCGTCCCACACACTACCCCAGAAGGGTGGCCAACGTTGTGCCCAAGGAGAGCGACGTTGACGAGGACATCAACGGCCACAAAGATCGAATCAGCTGTGAGCCCATCGTGACGTTTGGAGCCTACTGTCGCCACAATGCTGACTGCCGGATGGAGCATGCGGAGCTGGAGGATCACCCCGTTGCCATGGTCTGCAAGTGGGGCGAGTGCTCGTGCAGTGATACCCACAGGCTGCAGGACAACCAGTGCATTCCAGTGGTAAACATGGGAGGTACACATCATCGTAGCGCAGGCCTCCTCCTCCTAGGCTTCATTTTCGCTTTACAATCATTCTTTATTGGGGTTTAGTAAACACAAAAAAAATAATGTTGAATTTATATGAAAATACATATACATATATACGATCGAAGGGAATCGCTTGGCTTGATTAAAAGGAGGACCATGCCATCTCATAGGCCGATCCTGGCCGGCGTGCGGCGCGGCGTGGCGTTGCCTGGTGTTGCGATCTCCTGCTTGGCGGCCAGCTGCTCCTCCCGATGTGCCTCCTGCTGCTTACGCTCCTCCATTTCGTGCTGCGCCTGCAGCATCTGTTCCTCCATTTCCTTGAGATGCTCGGCCGCCTGTTTCTTCTTCTCGCGTCCACTGCGTCCGGACTCCTTGACGGAGAAGAACATGGGTCCCAGCTCAGCCAGCCAATAGCCATCGACGGCCGTGGCGCACTGCATATACTCCTTGGCGGTCATGATCAGCTCGTGGTAGACGACATACTCCGGCGTGGTACCCAATCCATACAAGGCGGACGTGGGATGCAAATGGCAGGGCATGCCAGTCCTTAGGTTCACATACTCACCAATGCCCTTGAGTCGCGCCGCCTGATAGAAGTAGGCCGAGCAAATGCACTTGCGCACGACGTCCCAGTCGGTGCCGCAGCTCTTCACGTCTATCTTCTGCTGGGTCATGATGTCCTTCAGCTGCTGGCGCACCTCGCGAACCTTGCGCATCGCCTTGATGTGGATAAAGTGCTCATTGCACCAGGAGGAGCTATAGCTACAAGACGTTGGTGGGTATTAAATAATAATTTCTAGCTAGGACTTGGACTACTTACTTGTTCTGGCGCCACTGCTGGTACACGTTGAGGTAGGTGAGGTGATCGGACTCCGGCACTTGGAACTTCTCGCGCACGCCATCCGCTTCCTCCTCGCGCCCCTTCGGCCGATAGAAGATCGAGGGCACGGATAACATGGAAACTAAAGGTGGGTAAGTGGAGTTGAAGGGTATACAGTCAAGGGCAGGATAATTTATTAATGTCCAAGGGTGTAGCTCACCTATAATTAGAATTTCGGCGCTGCAATTGATGCGGCAGGCGACGATCAGCATCTGGCATTGGGGCGGATCCAGCGGGAACTCGGCCATTTGGCGGCCAAGCGTTGTGAGAGCGCCTGTATGGTCCAAGGCCCCAAGGATCCACAGCTGGTACAGCGAATTGAGGATGTTGTCCTGCGGCGGCGGGTCCATGAAGTGGAACTGCAGCAAATCGACAACGCCCAGCGATTTCAGCAGCAACACCGTATTGGCCAGATTGGTGCGCTGAATCTCCGGCACGGTGAGGGCCAACAGCTCGTCCTTGTACTGGCGCTGCGTGTAGAGCCGGAAGGCCTGGCCGGGACCCGTGCGTCCGGCACGACCGCTTCGTTGATTGGCATTGGCCTGCGAGATGGGATAGATCTGCAGGGCGTCCATGCCGATGCGCGGATTGTAGACCTTCAGCTTGCAGTAGCCGGAATCAATGACATAGATAATGCCATCGACGGTGAGCGATGTCTCCGCAATGTTGGTGGCCACCACGCACTTGCGTACACCGTCGCCGGACTTTTGAAAGATCTTTGCCTGCAGGTCCGACGGCAGCTGCGAGTAGATGGGCAGAATGCTAAGCTCCGGTGCATTCTCAATCTCCGCCAGCCGCTCCTCCAGCACCTCGCACGTCACTTCGATGTCCTCCTGGCCGGGCATAAAGATGAGCATGTCGCCCTCGTTGGGCGTCAGGTGCACCTGTAGCGCCTGCTTCACCGCCGACTCGACATAATCCTCGCAGGTGTTCTTGCTGAACATTACGTCGACGGGAAAGGTTCGACCCGGTATGGTGAATGTGGGCACATTGCCAAAGAACGTGGAAAACTTGGTCGAATCCATGGTGGCGGAGGTCACGATCAGCTTCAGGTCATGTCGCCGGGCCACGATCTGAAAAGAATGGAGTCCGTGGGTATTAGTAAAAAAATTAATCCAAAAAATTAAAGTAATTAATTAATTAATGAATTAATAGGCATGTAATGCTTCTTTATTATTACGAACTGTTGTAAGCCGAAAGATTGTCCGCTTTACGACTTGTATTTGCGTTACGCATCTTATATCTTATATTGTCCTTGTTTTAAGGGTAGTTTTTCCAGAGCTTTGAGCCTCTTTGTACATAAATATGTTTAAAAATTATCAATACCATTGCCTTAATATTTTCTTAAGCCTACATACATATGAGTCTTTCCTCAAACTCAGTTTGTAAAACAACCTCGATTACAATTTAGACCCCAAAATGTTGATGACAAAGTGGTTCTGATTACGTGCCATGGTGTGGGTCAGTAAATGCTGACCGGAGCGACAGTGGGTCAGGTCAAGGCATTGCGACAGCTGGAACCCCTGCATTGCATTCAAAAGATATCTTGAAATCATTCCAATACAATGGGACTGATAAGAGTTTAAGACCGTATAACGGTCGCCTCGCTCTTTTATTTAGCTTGCCCCGGCCTCTAGAAACTCACCACACTTCACCTGCATGGAACGGGAAGACACAAGTAAAGAGAGAATAAAAGAGAGAGCCCGTAATGGCTTCGGCTGTGAGAGTGGCAGAGTTAGCGGCGGACGTGCAAACACACACGCAGTCAAAATGCCGTTGAAAGCGAGGGAAGTAGCAAAGGGAAACTGGGGATGCCATAAAACCACAAGTCCTGAATGGGGACAGAATGTCCTTTATAACGCAACGTGTCTCGGATTATTTACTTGCCTTTTTTTCAATGCCTTATAATATAATATAAGTGGTGCTTTGTGGACAAACAAAGTTGATTATGCTCCCTGAACTGACTTGAACAGAAATCCCCTTAAACACACCATCTACTTTTATATAATTATAATATTATATATTGATTAAAATTAAATATTAATTATATTAAAATACAACATAAAACCCCTCCCTTATAGTATTAAATCGTTGAGGTTACAATTTTAAACTAAACATAAATATGCTTGACGATGGGTTTAAGTCTTAAAACCTACAGCTACCTCAGTATTTCTAATCTACTGAATTACATATATTCCGAAGAACTGTGTTATTAATCCATATTGGATGACTATAAAAGTTTATTGATTGATCAACAGAAATAGCTTCGAAGATGCTGTGATCATGATTCTACCTATTACATATACACTATGTGCTCTACGTATAGTCGGTATTAAAATGCCGGTCATCCAGTCAGTCATAACTAAAGAGATCACGAGCTCTATTCTATATCTGCCTGAGTGGCTTATTGTAAACCAATTGATTCGATTGAAGTCGTAAAACAATATCAGCTATGGCGCCGTAGCTAGAGGTATGGTTAGGACAATTTTAGATCCCGATAAGGCCACTCGACTTGCGCTAATGCTAAACAATCGAGAGTGCACTTTCTGGCCAAAGAACTGCACAAAGCAATCAATCAGCCAAGGTCAAACCATATCTACATATATGACACACTTGCACCAAGATCCTATTATAGAAACAGGAAGCTTGCGAGAGAACGAAATATGTATTTACTTATAAGACAAGCGGATGATAATGCCCTTTGAATGACCATTTAATCAAAATGAAAAGCAGGAATGCACCAATAAATAAACAACAAAAGCAGCGGTTTGCAAACATTTATTTTATTTATTGGCCAACATGTGATGATATTGAACAGGACGTTTAAACTAAATAATTTTATTATTCGTCGGCACGCTGCCAAAAGTTTCAAGATGTCAACAAATTGTATAAATAAATGCATAAATAAATTCATGAATGCAAGTCTTTCAACAGAAGAACATAACCGAGACAATAACATAACACCAGACAATTCGATCTAGGCTTATTTTGTCTGCTTCTGCAATTTAATTGAAACTTTTTAGTTAAGGTTTCGAGATCCCAAATTGCATGATTTTTTTGTTGTGTTTTATTAACTTACTAAAATTGTTGTTTGTGTGCCTTTAGCCCCCAAAAAATATTTGAAAAACCTTGTCTAGATGCAGGCAGACGTCAGATTCTTTTCCTGGCGCCAATAGACGAAATATCTTCTGTACAGACGCGGTCAGGGTAATAGCACTAAACATAACGATCTTAAATATAATTTGCTTATTATTTCAAATTGTTTTAAATACTTATAAATATTCTGTGGATTGGTTAAAGGCATTTGCCCATCCTTTTATTACTTTTAAGTTCATAACGTAGGTTTTTTAAATGAAAGTTCTATTATTTGTAAAAATATCTTGAAATTTCGAAAATATTCAAATTAAAAGAGTATGGTATTTTTAGTATTATTTTGTTAACCTAGAGTGTGCATTATTATGACCGCCACTGTATGCAAATAAAAATGCGGCAGATGTGATTTAAAGAGCGTTTGCATTGAGGCGGGAATGCAAAATGCTCTCGAGGTCGCTGGAGGTGAGTCTGAAACATTGGGGGGGGAGGGAGGAGGGCAGATTTCGATGGGTGGGTGGTAATTTGTGGGGGCGGTAGAGGATTCCGATTGCGGCGGCTGAATTATGCGAGTGTGATGAACCTCAAACAGGTTCCGGCGAGACTTTAAAAATTATGTTATCAAAAACCAAATATGTACATACATACATATGTATGTACAAAAATATATTCTTAAATTAATGCATATTTACGAGCAAATAATAAAAAATTCCCCAACATAAATGAACTGGAAATGAACTTTACGTTTTTTTTTTTGTCGTTCAGTTTTCAGAGACACAGAGTCATACATATGTACATATGTATATGTATTCATGTACATACATAGACAAAAGGGCGAATTAAAGGAGATGGCGAGAAAATGTCCTCTATGATTCCGCCAGGGGGCGGCAGGGGCACCGAGACGTAGGCCGAAAAAAGCTTGATAATTGTCAAGTATTTCTGTGTTCTTCTTCTGCTACGCTTTGGGCTACGCTTCCCTTTTGGAGGTGTGCCCGGCGGCATAAACAAATCACAGGTGTGCATGACGTACATATGACGTAGTAGAAATGTATTTCATTTTGGCAAAAACTACATACATACGTGCATACAATGTGTGCACAATTACGTACAAATATGTATACATATGTATATGTACAGACTTTAGCAGAGGCGAAACGCAAGATGTAAACACAAAAAGCAAAAATTCGCAAAGGCAAGAACAAAAAATGCGGTGGAATGAAAAACAAAAGGAGAATATGCAAAACACACATTCAGCACATTTTGTTGAATAAATATCAAAACAACAGCCACGAACTGAACCTGGCTCTCTTTGCTTATTTTTTGCTGCAAACGAGTTATGTGCAGAAAATTAAAGCAACAAATAAGACAAATAATAAACGTTTCTTCAGCCGAAGGTGTGTACATGAGACAAGCGGAGAGAGCATCAAACCGAGATAGAGAGAGCGGAGAGAGCATCAACCCGAGATAGAGAGAGCAAAGAGAGCACCGGATCACAAAGAGAAAACTTAAGAGCGGCGATAAGTAAGAAAAAAACAACAAGGAGAGCAGCCCGGACCGGCCAACAAACCAAAATAACCTCCTCTTTCCTCGTGCTTGTTTTGTTTTTAAATTCGATTAAGGCTCAAACAGCTGTTTGGCGAAAACTTCCGCCATATGAAAAGTCCCGCTTAAGAAAACCCCAAAGCCCACTTGTCTTTTTGACAGGAAATATGTATGCCTTTGTTGCAATAGCCGATTAAACCGTTGGCCTCAGTTTCCTGATTTTGGCAATTAAAACAAAAATCAACGTCCCAAGGATTCCAACAACTAGCAAGAAAGGAAGCTAACTTTGGCACGCCGAAGTTTGTATACCCTTGCAGTTTGCCATTGAATCATGAGATCAAAATTTGAAATATGTAGGTCATAATTAAGCAAAACATTTTTAATTTGAAAAGCAAATACATTGAAATAATATTAATATTTTTATAGTTTAAAAATGTAAAATTAGTTATATTTACATTAACTTCGCACGTCACTAGGGGTAACCACAAAAGATGGGGAAACAAATTTTAGCATATGTTTATGGGTTTTATTTTATTTTGTTGTTGTCTTTTTTACTGTGCTCGTGTCTCGTTTGCATGACTATAGAAATTTCTAAAAATAGACACCGCAAGAATGCTGGCAGCGACGTCGCGTCGGCCGCTGGCAGAGGCTGAGGGGGCTGAGAAGAGGTTCGACGTTAACTTCGGAGAAACCTTAAAATACTTTGCTCTCAAGTTACAAAATCAAAATATACGCCAAAAAGAACAGGAGTATGCACTTAATTAATATTTTTAACTAAAGAGGTATTTAGTTTTCGCTCTGCCTGCTCTGTTCACTGTTTATTATGAGTGTCACCGCCTCCCTCCTTTTTTGGGTGTTTACGATATAGAGAACAACAAGTAGCCACGTGAAGCCAGCAGAGTTTTTATTTATACATATGTATGTACCTTTATTCAAGTGCAATTGCACGATGGGCCTCCGATTCGGGTTGCATACATTATTAATGGGGGGAAAACGGAAAGATGAATAAATAAAAGTGTCACTTCGCTAAGTTTGCGCTTAGAACAGTGACAAATGGAATCCTATCCATCTAGCTGGGAATCAACTTGCTTATTCGGTATCTCGATACTCGTATATGTAAGTGGTACGAGTGCGAGTACGAGTTTACGAGTACAAGTTCGGGTGCGGGTTCGGGTACGTGTTCGGGTTCCTATTTGCATGCGGAGGCACCTGTGGCAACGGAACTCGTTTATTTTCGTTGGGAACTTAAAGGCTTTGCTCTACGCATTTGCCAAGCGAAGGCAAGTGTTTTCGATATCTGGTAATATCCAGACTTTGCGCTTCATTCAGGCCTCAGACATCGGCATTACCACCACCGTTGATTCAGATTACGATTCCATATTTGTCCACATTTTTTGCGATATTATAATATTTATTTTACTATTGGTAAGGTAGAGGTAAAACATTTTTCAAGGACTTAACGAAAATAACGCATTTTTATGAGTATAATATTTTACAATCTGATAAAGAAAATACATTTGAAATGTCTCACTAACAATATAATGCCCACTTTAAGGGTATAATAAATGGAAGATCACTATTTAAGTTCGACTTAAAAGCTTCGTCACACATATAAACGTTTTATTTTTAGTGTCTAGTTTTTCATTTACTCTATTTGCAGTCGCCGATTGCGATTCGCTGCTCTGTCAGCTAAAAATATCATTTTTGCAACTAGTTGTTGTTGGTGCTGTTGATTGGCTTGGTTTTTATTATTGTTGTTGTTGTTGATTTTTCTCCATATTTATTTATAGTTTCTAACCTTGGCTGCCGGCGGAAAACGTCGCAGAAAGGCAAGAAGAAGGTAGGAAGAGAGATAGAGAGGTGAAGAAAAGGGGTTTGCATTGTTGTTATTTGTTGGCTATTTGCGAGATGTTCTGAGCGTCTAAATAGCCGTAAACCTAGTCAACGGTCCACCACTGTGGCATACCTTTGAACACAGTGGGGGTTAAAATACAAGTACATACCACGGGCTGAAGAACGTAGGGTATTCTGTATTCAGCTTAGAACCAGCCTCCAATGAACTTTACGTTCTGCAAGAGTAGTGTTTGACCTACTTTTTAGGAGATCAATCTTAGCATTAAATATTTACCAGAATAAAAGATCGAATACTGCCGTTATAATTATAAATATACATAACGGATGTGCGTTTGAATTTTGCAAGGCACACGAATTTATTTTTAGGTGCTCCGAAATTCTGAATCTTTTTATCAATCATTTCGCACAGTTTCTTTAATCAGCCACCTTAAGGCTAATTATATCCCGAAATCGAGAGCACCAAGAGAACATACAAGACCTAACACTATGTCTGATATCGCAAAATAATAAGGGTATTGCATATATGTACATATATGTATGTATATAGTACTGTATGGTATCGAACCGAAATGCAGAAATGCAAATAATAAAATTCGATCAAATAAAAAGCTTCACAACATGTAGCCACATGTGGGTAATAATCACATGACGGCAACCGCAGCCGGCGACTCGGGATCTGCTAATAACCCCAAACGAATCGAAAACAACAAACCATTAACCAATAAACTCCCACACATCAATCACTTTTCGAGGGTTATGTGTTATTTTTTAACGGCAAACACACATATAAATGCATATTGAGTAACCTGATTCTAAGTGTTAAATTTTATGAAGCTTAAGCAGGCATATTATATAGAGATCAACTTAGAAGTGCGAGGAAATTAAAATTTATTAATTATTTAACTTTACATAAAATATAATAAAATCCTAAGCTAGTCTAAATATAATTCGATAAGTTTACGAGTTGGAAAACCAGTTTGAAATTTAAATAAGCAAAAATTACTTTTATCTGCATTTTATCTTTAGAGATCTTCCCAGATTATATACATTTGTAAAGATTCTGTAATAATCATACTTAATTTTTAGCAAATTTGTTATTAATTTATCCCTTATTTAATACTAATCCTAAAATATTATTATTAGGCTTGGCATTTTTCCGAACTTGTAGAAATAAATACGCATAAATAAGCTCCTAACATAATGCAGACGACGGTTTTGGTCGGGTTTCCTTCTCTGCGTTTTAAACTTTTGACTGCAATTTTAACACCCTGCATGGGGGTTGGGGAGGGAGAGGAGAGAGCAACACAGCATAACGGAATGCAAACCCACCATCAGCGAACTCACCAACTCGAAAGAGAGCAGAAATGAGAGGTTTTTATCAGATGTGCCTCAAAACAGTACTCTTTCAGAGCGATTTGCTCTCTCTTACTATGTTCATGCGAGGTATTTCCTGATTTCTACAATACATGAAGAGGTTGGAATATCCTATGGAAAAAGGTTAAATGAAAAATAAGAAATCCATATCCGCTGCTTTTTTTCAGTTAACTCAACAGTTCTTGCTTCAAGTGTCACCTGCCACATTGCCTTATTATATTAACGAGTGCATGCATTAGACTCCGCATAAACACAGTGTCTCTCGCACGCGCGCTCGCTCTCCTGCCCTCTCTCGTTATATGGCCATATAAAAGCTGCACGCTCGCAGCACATAGGCAGAAATTTTTTAAAAAATACTGCGAAAGCACCAAAGCAGCGACTACACGAAAGCCAGGGCAATAACTCGTATTCTTGCTTCGAAACAAAACAGTGATATAAACTAAACTGGAACGAAGCGTGGCAAGCGTTGCGTTGAGTAGTACCGAGTCACCGAATCGAGTAAATAAACAGAGCGAGCGAGCGGGGAGTGAGGGGAAAGGACTCGAAGAAAAACGCGCGGAAAAGAGCATTTCGATTTCCCATCTATTTTTTTTCCGAGTGAAAGTTGGGCGGCTTCTTTACACCCACACACCCACGAACGAACCAACGCACACAGACTGATGAACCGTTCCAACAGTTTTGTCAGCTCGCTCAAGTGGTGGCCACTGCAGCAGGGTCACAACAACCACAACAACCAACCGGCGGCACAGCCTGCCGGCGGCGGGGGCTACTCGCAGTCGGCGCCCAGCTCCCCCACCTCCAACTGGCCGCCGCCGCTGCAGCAACAGCAGCTCCATCGCCTGCACCCGCTGGCACCGCATACACAAAAGCCCGGCGTGGTCGGCGCCACATTCGGCAGCAGCGTTGCCGTCCAGAAGCTACGCGAATCCAAGTGGTTTAAGCCGGCGGAGCAGCGCATCTTTTGCGCCGTCGTCGAATGCGGCTTTATTGTCGAAATACGCAGCAGTTCTGCGGCAGAGGCGGCGGCGGCAGCAGCAGCAGCTGCTGCTATGGCCGGCAGCTCCTCCCCCGGTAATGCCTCCTCCGTTGATGGCGTGGACTCCCTGGAGCTCGACTGCCCGCCGCACCCGCCAGCGCCGCTGCTGGTCATAACGCGCAACGGAAGCAGCTTCCTCGAGACGCAGGATGAGAACGAGACACCAGTGGCCTCCTGGTATGGAATCGTTCTCTGCAAGTTGGCCAAAGGTGAGTGCTGCCGGAGAGCTGGGGAGGTACAAAACCCCTCCGGTTGTGGAAGGGTTGTATAAAACGTTGCAACGAAGTAGGGACATATTGAAATTTTTAAATGGCACAAAACATACAGCCGAATCACTTTAGCCATATGTTTATTCGAAATATCCTGGGATCTGTTTGATCTATTTCTATGGAAATCAGTATAAGAAAGAATCATATTTTAGGGAGCTCAAAGTAGGACTTTTTCGGTTTTAAGAGTTTTAAGTTGGCAAGGTAAAAGTTTTGTTGTTATGACAGAATATTTTTGTTCGTTAAGTTCATTCGCGAAGATCAGGTTAATATTTCTGTGAGCTGACACCGTCCACAAACGAATCATGGTAAAAATGTATATATATAAGATTTGCTGAGAGGAGGTTACTATCCCGGACAATGGGATATGGTTTTGATAATTGAAATCTCTTCTCTTATATAATTATTATGATCCTTAATAATAATATTAAACAAGGATTTTAAATTTATTTTAAAATCCCTATCCTCCATTTGCTATACAAAGAAATATCTTCCTTATTGAAAGTATTTGTTGTGAAATACCTTATATTTTAATTCTTAGAACAAATGAAATTTATCAATGAATTAGTTTCCATTTTTTGTACCCCATTGACTTGTTTAATCTTTTTTGTTATCATCGATGGTAGTTAGTAGGGCAATTGTTTATTAGTGAAAAAGCTGTTGCCCTAAGGTTTCTTTTAGATTTCATTCATTTTAAGAGTTATATTCCTATCACTCCTACGGGTTTGTTCCTACATTTATTTCCCCTTTTAAGTGTTGTCTTTCGCCTTAATGAGGTCTTAATAAACAAATATGGTAGTTTAGAAACCCAGATGCTGGAAATTCACCGGTGAATTTCATCAATAGCCTTAAAGTTGATGATTAATCACAACTCTAGACGTCAGAGGGGCAATTAAACTAATCTCCTTTTTGGCGAACAAGTGGAATTCTAAAATGTCATTCAATAAACAAACAACCCCCATGGGTGTGTGTGTGTGTAAATTATATATACATATATGTGTACACAAGGGCAGTGCTTTTATCTTATCGAAAATCCAACAAGAACAAGACCCAGAACCCAGAACCACAAAAACAACAACATGCAACTTATCAAGTGCTCTGCTGGCAGCGCAGTTAATGCCTGGCGACGCCATTCCCACCACAATGCCGTCCCAAAAAGTTGCTACAACATTCCAGAATTGTGCACACAATGCATTAAAAAGCTACCTGCGCTTCACCTTCCAGTCGAAATATGTTTACATAGAGCAGAAGTGAAAATATTAGCACTAATTATAGCGTTACCCAAATGAAACTACTTTGTATTTCAAGTATATATTACCATATTATTCAACTTTTGATTATTATTTTTAATTATTTAATTATTTTTATTTAACTTTAATATTCTATAAATATTACCTTTTTTTATAATTTAGACAAAAAAAAAAATAAATAAATCACTTTTGGTGCTATTATTTTCACTGCAACTGTATTTGGGATGAGCAGAACATTGATGACTGTTAATACACTGACATCATAGAATTGCATTTGTGAAATTATGCATTTGTACAAGGTGGTTAGATAAAAAAATCTATAAAAAAACAGAGATGTTGTTCATATAACCAAAAATATTATCAATATTTATAACCAACTAAAATCAACTTTCCAACTGTTTTTGAAGTATAAATTCTCTGATCTCTTTATCGAATGCAAAACTTCCACGAAACCCTTGCTTTTCGTAAATGAAATATCAGGCAACCTGGAAGTGGTAAGAGTTGGTACAGTGGAAACCCCTTAAAGGCAATATCAGTGAAACAGCTAAAACTTGGCTGGGCGAAAGTTAATTAAGAGACAACTTAAAGACCCGGCTGGCTCTCTGCCCGGGTTTCGGTGCCTTTCTCGCAATGTGTGTTGCACCTGCTCTCAGCGAGTGTGCCAGTTGCATATTTGCATACTCACCACGCCCACACACAGTTGTTGCACTGCCTATGCGAGCCCATAACCCACCACTCGAGTGGCAGTCACCTTATATGGGAGAGTGTGAGTGTAGACCACAGCAGCGAGTGTGAAGATAGAGCCGCAGAGAGGCTTTCTAGTGCTTTTATTATTATTCTTAGAGCAAGGAAATCGGACATTAAGAAAGAGAAATCAGACAGTTATTGTGTAAAAACAAACCAGCATTTGAAATCAACATAATGGCATTGATTTATTTATGTAAATATATAAAAATGAGTAACTAGGGACACACATACTTGATAAAGCCTTTTAAGTCATTAATGAGTACCGTGATGTAGTGCCATTATGATATCAATCCGATTCGTGTGTAGAAATTAGCGTATGTGTGTAAATATGCATGATAATGGAAATGGAAGTAGAAGCTTTTCAGCACAGAAAGAAATTACACGTAAGCGAACCAAACTTTGAGAACAAAAAACTAACCATGTATAGGAAAATAACTCAATTAAGAAGTGTTAATCTTAAAAACCTTTCTTCCCTTATTTCCCTAGTTCAAATTGTTTTCTGTATACAACAAGTTGAAGTAAGACGCATTTTGTGCAACTTTGTAGCTAGAAAAATGTACAATTTGTTGTTCAATAGATCGGGAATAATTATCATAATTCTTTATGTGTGGTCACGACCTGCTGGAGGATTGCTCGAAGGTCCGGGCAATCGATAAAACGCTGCATTCCCGCATTCCGGTTAATCGCTTTCCACGCCACTTGGTCACCAGTCAGTCACTGATTGTTGTCCAATGGTAAATTACCAGCACTTGTCCGATTACCCCGAGTACCACCCACCAGCCCACACCTATCCGTACCGTAGGAGGGGGAATCGCAGTGTGCAATGCGCCTGCGTTCTTATGAAACAGATTTCTAGAATGGTCCCGTGTCACGTAGGACAATTCCCTTTGCCCCTACCTCGCCCACGCCCCATGGACGGTGACGTTTACTATCAATAGTGATTGATTATCTCGCAATAAAGAGCGGCATTACAGAAAGCCATATGTAGTACGGCTATAAACCAAGTAATGCTGGTAATATCACAGGATGTATGTGTATCGAGGAGAAAATCCTGATAACATATATCGAGAGTATAATATCATTTGGAAAATTTCGTAGTTTTGTACGTTGAAAATTTAAATATCGAAAAATGTGGCATTAAATACCGATATCGCGTCATCTTTATTTATAAAACTTTATGATGCCTTTAATAGGGCATTCAATTAATTGTAACTTAAAATTACTAATGGGGAATTAATATGTAATTTGAATGAAAATATACCACCCATCAGCGATTATATTTTTTGTGTTCTAGTCTCAGGGAAATTAAATTTAAAATTACTGTCCAATTTACATCTAAAGTTTTGTATACATATTTGTATACCGGAATGTTTGTCACTAAAATGATTTTAATTGCAGCTCGAGTCTAGAAATCAGTCGATCGTTAATCGAAAATCAAAACCAATTGAGATATATTATTAAGCGAATATTATATGCATATATGGGGTCAACCTGCCAGTGCAGTGGCTTCCGGCACTAAATTGCCTGAATTGAATTGATGTAATAGAGGTTAAATGCAACGAGACGACTTATTTCTAATTTAAAATCGATCTGATTGCAGACAATAAACCCAAACCCGATACTATCGAGATATTTTCTGTGAAAATACGTGAGAACGGGACATATAAATTAATAAAAATGTCACTTGCCGATATATGGAGCCACGGCTGGGAGTTGCGTATTAACAATTTCGCCGACAAGGAGAAAGTCCCGCACAACGAAAAGGATATACGCAATCAGGTATGGATTTATAATAATATATTTCATAAATATATATACCTAAACATGTTCTTTTCCACATATAGAATCGGTATTGAATCGTATTAGAGTGCATATACGAGCATTTTGCCATAGTTTAGTTTTACCTTTCATATGTTTAGACTGCAGGCACCCCTTATTTGCGATGAATATAAACTAAGCGTTTCTGAAATTCATATTCATAGGTGTCGGTGGCGCGAAAGGCCAAACAGAGTTTGTGGAACAACAACAAGCATTTCGTCTACTGGTGTCGGTACGGGAGTCGTCAGCAGGATCTGCGAAAGCGACAGGTAACGACGAGTGCCAATCACGTGCTACTGCACCTGATCAATTAATAAGCGGCGGAGCCCAGACAGCCAGCGAAAATAATTAAATATACATATATATATATCGCCGATTCGGAGACCAACATATTTGCCAATCCTCCTATCCTCTCCTCCCTCCCACCTACTGTCCCTGCGCCACCACCAACCACCCAACCATTCACATACATATATTGATTGTTATAGTTGCAGCATCTAAAAAAAAATATGTAAAAACATAAAACACACACACTCTACACTGACCAAAAACCAATTTTCAGACCAACGCATGCACAAAATTTTGTTTCAAAGGTTTAACCACAGAACAAACCAGTGTCATTTTGCAGTATGGCTTTATTTATAACCATCATATGTCACTGCTGAATACTATTCATGCTTTTTCCTTTGTTCTGGCTTTTTGCTCATTAAAAAGAAAAACACAAAAACTCCATAATTGTAAAAATAGGAGATGGAAATGTATGTATGTAGATGTTAACCCCAAATGGAAGTTTCATCATAAAATTAACCGAATATGCATCCCCCGTGCAGCACCCTTGTGTTTCCCGCATTTCGTGAGTTCCTCACGATCATTATCTATTCTATATGGTACCGAATGCATTACATTTTGTATATATTACATATAATTATGAGAGGGTTGCAGTTATTATCAAATAGGCAGTCGCCAGGCTTGTATCATGTTTCCAGTTTGTAGGAAGAGGATATTTTGTTACTTATTTGAATGATTTGATCATTTGTTTTAAATCTCATAACAAAAAATTAAACAGAAATGAATTTCAACTAAAAAGAGGAAGCAACAAATTTTAGTTAAAGTCGAAATGGAAAAGTGAAACAGGTCTGCCTTCTGCCCATTTTGTAAGTAAAAGTTAGCGAGGATCGATATTCTGTTTCATTATATTGGTCCAAAATTTCGGACATTTTTCGATGAAATCGATATAAAGAAGGTAATTTCGATATCTTTCGATATTTACAATTTCAACAAATCAAATCATCTCTAGTAACGGCTATAATTAACAGCTTTTAGCAGGTTTTCCAGTTCAACTTCAAACTTTGCTATACCGAATATCCATTCTCAACTTTTTTTTATACTTTTCTTTTCACATTTTGAGTCGCGGTAATTAAGGAAAGCTTATAATTATTATTAGTTGTACTTCTACTTATTCCGGCCAGCGTTCCGCCTTTTATACTGCAACCTAAGAGACGTACGTATTCCCTGAGTGTGCCATGTGTCTTACACGGTGAATCTATCTTGCAGATGTCGGAGTGCATGAAGTGGGGCAGCGTTGGCATGAATGCGGGCATGTTGTTGGTGCTCAATAGCAATAATAAACCGAAAAGAACGCAATTGGCACACGCAAAATAATAATTATAATAATAGCAACTATCAAAGCTCCAGGCTTTGAACTTGATTTCTGAAATTGAACAAAAAAAAAATTTTCTACTGCTGCTGCTGCGCTGCCACAGACCGATTTTACACAACACAGAAGAGTATTAAAGCGTAAATTCAGTTGATAAGATAATTTATGGATTAAGAACGAGCCAAAAAGGAAAAAACCCAAAGCACCCAATATACATACACATACATACTATGCAAAAAAAAAGTAATCATTATAATTATAAACCCAGCGAAAAGTCATATTCATACTTTGTTTTGGCAGTATTAAAAATAAATTAAAAAAATAAACATGAAATGAAGCAAAAAGTAGAGCAAAGTGAAAAGATAATAAGGCCTGCAATGCACACACAGTCACACACAACAAACAACACACACTCACATACAGTCCCGCCCAAGATTGTAGAACTGTTGCAACTCAAGCTACAATATATGTATTAAATACTTTTGTATTTATAATTGTGTATCATATATATGACACAGAATGAGAGAAAGAGAGACACACACACACACGCACTGTGAGAAATTCGAAAAGACTTATATGAAATATTTGTTTTCTTTTTTTTTTTTTGTCAAATCATTTTTTGTTGACCTTTAATGGAATAATATACATTATATATATATATATATATATATATACTATATGTATTTATATACATTGTGAGTGGCAAAGCAAACACACATGCAAAGCAATTCTTAAGTTGTTCTTTTATTATTGTTGTTTAAGCGTATTTAGGAGCAAACTCTACGTAGCAAGCATACTCGTAAGCATTGTAGCAACAATCAAACATTCGAAATGTTTCGTTGTGTAATTAACTCTATATAATGTGTACTATCTACATATATGCGATAACCAGGACGACGACTCAGACTTTGGAGACGCATTACGGACTCTTTCAAGACCGCGGTTTTTTGTTAAGAAGAGAATGCAGTGAGAACAATTTACAAAACAATACAGAAAAAGAAAATAAACAGCAGTTCGTAAGCTATACAAATACATACACATACTATATATACATTATTACTTAGTTTTTAAGTTTAAGTTTTTGTAAAATGTATAAAATATTTATATGTATCTGCCTCTATATATATATATTTACATTGAAATGTGAATGAAAATTGAATATGTAAAACGTTTGTAAAATTCTTTATATTGATATTAAATATTAAATGTTTAACAAGCGAAAATCAAAAACATGTTTTTATGGATGCAAAATAACAGTGAATAAAGTTAATTCATTTTCATATTAAATAATATTAACATTTTTTAAAAATTAATTTGGGTATGTTATTTGTGGATATTTTGTGAGATAAAAACTATGGCCCAAAGAAAACGAGGTGAAAAATGTAAATCTTCCAACAAACTCACCTCGCGCAGCAATCCGAAGAGCACATCCGTGGACAACGACCGCTCGTGGGCCTCGTCCATGATAATGGCTGCGTAGCTGTCCAGGTCCGGGTCGCGGAGACTCTCGCGCAACAGGATGCCGTCCGTCATGTACTTGATGACCGTGCGTTCCGAGGTGCAGTCCTCAAATCGGATGGCATAGCCCACATCCTCACCTGGTCAGAAAAGAAGCAAGTTAACAAATTATTAAGGAAAGAGGTCTTGATAAATGGGGGGGATATTATCGATGTGGCCTTACCTAGCTGGGTGTCCATCTCATCGGAGACACGCTTGGCCACCGACATGGCCGCCACACGACGCGGCTGCGTGCACCCGATCATGCCGCGCTGACTGTAGCCGTCCTCGTGCAGATACTGGGTCAGCTGCGTGGTCTTGCCGCTGCCCGTCTCGCCCACAATAATGATGACCGAGTTCTCGCGGATCACGTTGAGGAGCTCTTGGCGCGAGGCGAAGACGGGCAGGAAGCGTCGCTGTTCGGAAATCGATTTCTTGCGAGAAAAATCGCTCTTGCCGCCCGTATCCTGGTCACGCATGTGGTCGGCAAACTTCTGATCCTTACGATAGTCGGCCGTATCGTTGCTCTTGTCGAACTTGGCATCCTCGTCGTCCTGCGCCTTCTGTACGCCCATAATGTTGCCCAGTTTGGTGCCGCTCAGCTCCCAGTGCTTCTTTTGCGCCTTACGCCGCTCCTTTTGCTCCCGATAAGTGCGTACCAGGGCGCTGCCCTTGCGTGCCAACAGTGCCATGTCGGAGGTGGGATCCTTGACGGGCACCACCGGTTCCGGTTGCTTGGTGAACACGATCCGGCCGTCGAGGAACGGCGGTATGATGTGGTGCACCAGCAAGTGCACCCTTTCCAGCGCCTCCTCATCGAAGTCGTCATTGACGTTGATCGAGGTGACCACGCCGGAGGTGAGCATGCGATTCCGCTCCCACAGCTCGTTGTCCCGATTGTTCTGCCGTTGCTGGGCGCTTATCCGCTTGGTTCGCTTCTGTTCCAGCTGCTCCTCACGCTTGCGGAAATACTCGGAGCTGGCGCCGGCGAACGGATTGTTCTCATCATCGTAGCCCTCGTCGATATTGTACCATTCGCGATCCAGGCGCCGCTGCTCCTCCTCCCAAAGGTCACGCGACTCTGCATCCTCGCCCCAGGGCGTGGCTCCAGTGCGCTTGCGGTCGTGGGCCCAATTATTATAGCGATGGGCTGGCGTCGGACGAGCCGTGTCATCCGCATGCCGACTCTGGTGTCGCCGGCTGCTACTGCTACTTCTCACAGACCAATCGCCGGAGCTGTTGCCATGTCGTCGTGGCGTGGGCATATCCCAATCCGACTTGCGCTGGCTGACCTCGCCATCGTCGTCGTCCCAAGAACTGTTCGACACGCCGCCGCCGCTGCTGCTGCCGCCCGGAGTGCCCGGCTCCCGGGGGGTGTGCACACTGCGCACGGACAGGGAGCGATCTCGATCTCGATCTCGGCCTCTATCGCGATCGCGGTCCCTGTCCCGATCTCTGTCCCTTTCGCGATCTCTATCCCTTTGACGGCGTCTATCGCGATCGCGATCGCGATCTCTGTCTCTGTCCCGTCGTCTGTCGCGCTCCTTGCCCTCGTTAGAGGAAAAGTTGGACGTGGAGCTGGTATTTCGGCCGCGCTGCTTGTCCCGTTGAATGTGCTCTCGCAGGCGCTCGCGAGCTTTCTCCGACACTCCGCCCGTGTGCGATGGCGTCTCGACCTTGTGCTCGCGCAGCTGTCCTCTTAGCTTTTCGAAGCTCTTGGTGTCCGGCTTCTTGAAGGCGAACTCCCTGGAGCCGGCACCGGCGGCATTAGGCGTGGAACTGCCGCCACCGGCGTCGTCGAACTCGGTGTCCTGGAAGGAGATAAGGCGCTCCGCTTGCTCTTTTTCCGTGCGCCGCTTAGCCGCCAGCTTATCGAGCCCCAGTAGGGAGACTTGTGGCACCTTGGAGGAGCTCATCGTTTTGGATCCATCCTTGGGTTTTCGGATTACCAGGCCGCCACGCATCTCTTGACCGCTGGTGCCCTCCAGGCGGTGCACGCCCATCTCCTCGTCGTCGGACATGCTGTTGGTCAAGCGTGCTTGCCCTGGTCGCCCCTTTATCCGTAGTTTTTTCTGGTTTACCGCGCTGCCCGGAAAAAACGATTCATTCGCGTTGGCGTTGCACACGCACAGCTGATTGACGCAGGGTTGCCACCCTATGGCGGATGCAAGCGGTCTCTGGCTTGAAGTTATCGAATATGTAAACTGTTGATGTTACTCAACTCTACCTGTTGTTTGCTAAAATAAATACACATATGTATGCATGACAAAAATTACAATTATATGGTGTATTTCAGTACACTTTTGACATATTCGATTCAGTCCTTGCTCCCTAGTTCCGGTACTGTCTGTGTGATCCAATTCAGATACGGCAGATTGCCGTTCTGAATGGGCAAAGAGATGACTTCGGCCACGCTGTATGGGTGATTCTCGCGGACGAACTTGCTCAACTCGTCCACGCGTTCTGTACGCGTTTTAATCATCAACAGGAACTCGTTGTCCTCGTTAACTTTTCCCTCCCACAGGTAGATGGACTCGATCTGCGGCACAATATTAACGCAGGCGGCTAGCCGGCGTTCTACAATGCTGCGTGCCAGCTTCTTGGCCGACTCCCGGTCTGGCGTGGTCACAAAGGCCACCGAATTGCTGTTTTCTTGGTAGGATTCCGCGGCTACTTCTGCTGCTCCCGACGTCTTGTCGCTCATCTTTGAAGATCTCTGGATATCAAGGAAATGCTGGTTTCTCTTGCACAAAGTGCTCGCTGTATTGGAAGTTGATGGCCTTATAAAAGTGGATGTGGATGCGGATGCTATCGCAATGCACAGGTTGCTCGCGAAGAGCCAACGATAAGGCAAGAATTTTATACAAAGATTCTGCATTAGAGTTGTCGAAAATATATATAAATATGTATATCGATATTTTACGATTAAAATATGGCTTTCAAATGGTATTGCATTTCGGCCAAAATGCTTAATTTTTCTATTGCAAAAGCCTTATTGGCTTTAACATTTTTTAAAAGTTCATGTGCATCTAATCGATTCATCTAATACGATGTGTTTTGACCGTATATCGATGTCTTATCGTTTCCAACTAGCATCACTATCCCCTAAGGGAACAGCTGATACTAAACAAACAAATACTCATATTTAATAATATATTTATAATTGCAAAATATGACTGCTGGCTGTTCTTTAATTACTGTTTTCTTTTGAACGTCCATGTGTGAGGGTTGAGCATGTTGGCTGTGAATGTGGAGTCTTCGGTTGCTTGAGATGCTGTGAGATTTCATTGGTCGACGGGGACTGGTTTTTCTTTTCTAGCCTTTAGTAAGGGCAGAACGACGTCGGCTAACGCCTTCGGGTGCACCTCCGCCCTCAGCAGCTCGATGCAAAGATCCAGTTCCGTTGTCGACAGGTGCGAATTGAGGAGCAGGGCAATCCCCTGCATGGCAGCTTGTAGCGGCGATGTAGGGCACTGAAGATTTTGAAGGGTGTTTGGCACTCCCTGGGAATTTAAATCCCGATTTCTGCCCCGTTTAGTTCCTTGCGACATTATTTTGTCGGTTTCTCGATTTGTGTTGATCTGTAAGTCTCAGTTCTGTGTCCTGTATTTAATACAATAAACCTACAAACATTAAGAATAAGCCCAGCTCGCTTGTTTTGTAGATTATTTTATACTTATTTTATTTGGCAGGCAATTAAAACAACAACAAGAAACAACTGTTTTCTTTAAGGCGACTGTGATAATATCGATACCAAAATCGATATAAAAAATATGTATCGATAGTATTTAAAAATATTATCCGTTATATTTTCTGTTTAGTGTAAGTCGGTATCCTGTTTTTAAATCTGTTTTAAAATCTTTTGATCATAACTTGGCTTAAACTCAATGGATTTCAGTCTGGTTTGGTTTTTTCTTCCTGGTTTTTATAGACGAACACTTCTGCATTCAAAACTCGATTTCTAATTTGTTGAAATTTTTTTTTGTCAATTTTGACGATGTAACCCCTTACTTTTTTAGGAAAAAGTGGGTATATTTTTCCTCAACACCTTAAAGGGGTTTTTTGATCATAACTTGGCTTAAACTCAACCGATTTCAGTCTGGTTTGGTTGTTTGTTCTTGGTTTTAATAGACAAACATTTCTGCATTCAAATCTCAATCTCAAATTTTTTGAAATTTTTTTTTGTCAATTTTGAAGATGTAAAAATTCGCATCGTAAAAATTCTAAAAAAATGGCCAAAAATTAGAAATCGAGTTTTAAATGCAGAAAAGTTCTCAATTAAAAACTGAGAAGAAAAAACCAAACCAGACTGAAATAGGTTAAGTTTAAGCCAAGTTACGATCAAAAAACCACTGAAGGAGTTCGCGATTTTTGAGCCAGTTTTTTCTTCTTAGTTTTTATGGGAGAACTTTTCTGCATTCAAATCCCGATATCTATTTTTTTTTCCAATTTTCGACAATTTTGACGATGTAACCCCTTACATTTTTGTTAAAAAAATGGGTGGATTTTTGGCTTAAAAATCGAGAACACCTCAGGGGTTTTTTGATCATAACTTGGCTAAAACTCAACCGATTTGAGTCTTGTTTCGTTTTTTCTTCTTAGTTTTTATAGCATTCAAAACTCGATATGTAATTTTTGGCCAATTTTCGACAACTTTGACGAAAAATTAAAATGCCATGATATTATTATATAAATTGTATATACATATTTCTCATTACCAATATTATACATTTCCCTACATTCCCTACGAACCCATCGACTTGACCTCCACTGTTAATGCAGGTTCTTGTACGTTCAGAGAGTGTTGCATTGCTTGCTTGTCGGTGTGCCTGTGCATATCTGATTGTGGCCTGGAGGAGGCACTCAACAGGTGCCGGCTCATAGCGGGCTCCGCCCATCGGATCAACTTGGGGGCCTCCACGCCCCACGCCCCACGTGCAATATTAATGCGGAGCCAAGCGGCGCGGACGAAGGACGAGTGCATGTTAAATAGATGGCGGCGTACAGTGCAAACTAGACATGAATCCCTGGCCTTTGGCCCTGGCCCAGGACGAGCACGAACCCCGGCCATCCATCCACATCTCCCATCTCCCCCAGACTTTGGCCAGACTTCTTACTCGCGGCCTTTGCATTGCACTTGGCATTTAGCTTTTTAGTCAGTTTCCATAGAGTCGGTCGGCCGGTCGGCCTGAAAAATGGCATTGCGGCAATGCTTTTCGTGTTGTGCTTTGTGAAAAGCGGAAAAGTGAAAAGCAAAATGGCAGCGCCGCCGCTCTGCAGATAGTCGCCGTTTGTTGTTGCGGACAATTTGCCGCTGATTGCCGAATGTCAATCCCGTTTTGTCAGCTAATTTGCATGCATATTCGAGTTGGCACATTATGCCATTCGCTCTTCGCTGTTGGCTGTTCTCCGTTCGCCGCTGAGCGCTTTTCCTGGCAGCTCAATTTTCCGGCTTTTCGCCTGCCTGACGTTGACGCGGAACGAAGACTTTGACTCTGACACCGGGACAAGATTCCATGGCCTCCGTCGGCTGCAATTAAATCAATAGTTACAGGCCGACCCAGCGGAGCCTAGCATCGATCCTGAAACTGAAAAAGTGCCTGTTCTACTTAAAATCACTGGAAACCATACTTTGAAATTCAAAAATCTTATATTTTTTAATACGTTTAGGGTGAGTTTTTAAAGCATTTAACGAGTTTCTAGCTCTAGAGCGAGACGTAATAGGAAATTCCTAAACTAAGAGGTCCCTTGATTCCCTTTTTAGCAGGGTTCAACTCTCGATAATCAGTCCAAAAGTTTTCTATTGAAAGTGAACACTCATTAATATTTAGATTAGAAACTAATATTTTTATGACATTACCTTAAACTCTGTTAAATACTGTGCTTTCTAAGGTACCTCCTGGTATATTCACTATATACGTATTATTGCATATGTTCAAGCTATAGTGGTCGAAATATTCCATGGAATATGCACTTAACGATGACGCCAGGCGGGGATCGAGCTCCGTTTTGTTTTGGTAAAGCCAAGTGAATGCACCAATTAACGTCCAATAGGCTAAAGGTGCTTGACACAGATAAGAAACGACCGCCTCCAGCTCCCACTCCCGGGTCATTGTCCCGCCCAGGTATAGTACATATCTAATGCCGGCCAATGAAATGGAATTTTTGCACATACTCCCCGAATAAAACGAGAACATGTGGACTGGAAATGGGCTTCGATTTAATAGAGAATCCATGTTGAGTTTCGAGTAGATTCCATCGATCGGCGGCTGCTGCTGCTGGTGAATGCACATCAAAACCAGGGTATTTTGGATTCTCCGGAATCTCCGGAATAATCGCAAGCGAGGGGGATGTAACAAACAACACAACACAAAAACAGCGAATCAGCAGCCGGACGCCAGAGGAATCAAATGGTGGAACCCAAGACCCAGTACGAGTTGCAGTGCAGTGTGCGTGCGTCTAATGGGTAAATATAGCAGTTGTGTTTAAACATAGTCGGGGATCGACATTAAAACTCACCGAGCCTCAGGAGCGGATTCAGGGCAGGCTCATTATATGCCCAACAGGCGCCTCAGACTGTGCAGGAGATGGAGCCCAAGACTGAAGCAGTTGCCACAATTGCAGCAGGAGCATGGAATCGGCTTAAAGGCTATGCGGAGGATAGTAAACGTAGTTAACAGGCCGCACACCACCAGGATAATGTTAACGATCATGGAAAATAGCCAGTGCCCCGTTTTCAACCTGTTCGAGTCATACTGAGTACCTTGGGTCACCATCAGGCCGCCCTTTTCATTGTACTCCACCTTGACGGTCTCCTCCTCGACCAGATCAGCATAGAAGCTGATTGGGGGCTCTTCGTCCTTCAGTAATTTAGAGCGTTTGGGAGGCATAATTAAAAAATATACAAGCTCTCGAAAAATATATAAAATAAATGTGCGCGACTTAACTAAAGTGGTTGATTCCAGAGCTATTGACACTAGAAGCAAGGCCAGAATGGATGCCTCCTTAGGTTTCATATCTTCACTTAAAATTGTATGTTGAATCTGTCACTAGCCCATTTATCATTTTAAAAATAACCTTAAACCTAAGGTATTTCGCTTTCAAGGATCCAGTTCGCTCCTTGCCACTGCCAGTTCAGCATAGAGTGCCGCTCCATTTCCTCTGCTGCACAGCTGAGGGTCTAACTCCGGCCTGGAGTCCACTGTCTTATCAGGGGAGCAAATGGGGCGTGGCATGGCCACCCTCGGACTCTCTATGCGGAATTGATTTCCACTCCTATTTGCGTGCCCCGTTCCTGTTCCCATTTGAATTCCCATTACCCCTGGCGACAAGTGTGGTGTTATCAATGGCCTGGTATAGTCGATAATCAGTATTGTCGCGTTACGACAATCATTAATGGTCGGCACAGGGGGGAACGGGAACACAGGCGTGTAGAGGATCACGGGTTGGGTGGCTTTGCTCAACCAATTCATCTTGGGTGGGGACCAGCGCCAGTCAACCTGTGACCGATCAGTCTTGGGGTCCGCTGTATATTTATAGCACTAAACTATAAACCCATTCCGCCGGCCAGCCCACTGTTTGCTCAGCTAATTATGCGATCAGTGCGATCGAACTCTCCATGCTGATCATCGTCGATGGCCCATGTGGACTTACAGAGCTCCACTGGCATAGAGGGAAAGTTGGGTAGTCCCGCTCCACTTACCGCTTGGCGTTGCCTTGCAGGGTATCAGGCATTCGTCGTTGTGAGAAAGCTTGTCTTATCGATGACCTTCAGTTCTCACTACTTTCGGAGTGAAGTTGCAGTGACAAGGCGTGTTCCTTCTTCTTCCCCTTTTATGGGTTGAATTGCAATAAAAATGCTGAAAACTAAATTGGGTCATAAAAAGTAATCCTGATTAGGTGGAATTTTTGTCTACTATCAAAGGGGTTTTAACGAATTTTTAATTTAAGCATGTCAGCAGAGCATGCCAATTTTACAGTAAAATTAATTTACCAACGTATTTTGAGAGAATTAAATAAATCAATTATTGGTTTTGGAAGATATTACTTTATTCTACTTCAAAATTGTATACATACAGTATTTATATAAGCCATATTTTTTAGTATTTACCAAGTCGATTATGAAATATTATAGAACTGTTAGCAAAATCTTTTAGAACTGTTCGGATGAGAGGGTATCACCCTGTCTACCTGATTGGTCCATATAATGTTTTGTTAGGATTGTATTATTATTTATATGACCGTTGTGATTTCGTTTTACGCACAGTTCAACTCGAGCAAATTTGTTAATTAATATTTAACACTAAGCCCAGAAAGGCGTTAGCCCCAAATTCATCCCCTGCCCCGGCGGCTGCCCCTCGAGCCACCGGACCAACCAACCAACCAACCACCCAACAACCAAGCACCGTGTTATTTGCTGGTGGACAACAATTGGAAATCACAAAAAAAGAAAAAAAACCTGTAGAAAAATTATAAACTGATAAGGTTTCTATAATTCGCAGCGGATTGACTCCGATCACGCTCTCTCTCTCTCGCACGCCCGGCTCTCCTCCAGCACCAGTGACCACTGATAAGGAGAGAGAGAGACTGGCACTGGGGGAGAGCGCGGAGAGAGCGAGAGCTTCTTCTGCTTCTTTATTTGTTAACCGTTCCTCGAGCGCTTCTTCTTCCTTGCGCAGCCGAGCCGCTCGGCATTTTGCTCTTACTTTTGCTCGCATTTAATTTTATTTGGTCGCCTGCTAACAGCGACATCGGTTGCGTCTCGCCCAGCAAGCACAAAGGCACAAGCTCCCGGAGTCGAGAAAAAAAAACATAAGTACCGTTAGCATCTTACAAGCATACCACCCTCCCCCCAAGTTAACCGCGAATCAAGCCTTTCTATCGTGCCTATTTTACCGTTATCCCTGGAACAGTCCCAGCGGCGCGTTTCCACTTCGTGGAATTTATTAGAATTTATTGATTGATTGATTGGGGGGGATCCCTAGTGCAATCCATAATCTCTGTGGCTGGACATTCGCAAATGCTGCAACTGTAATTGTAACTGTAAAACCAAGAACACGAATTGTCAACAAAGTCGTAAAAATATAGCACTCGCGAAAACAACAAAAAAATTAAACGCAAACGTAAGCAGAAGACAAAAGAGGAAGAAGCAGCGGAGCAAAGAGTGCAGCAATAAATTAATTATCAAATAAACGCAATCCGAAAGGTAAGTCCGGGAAGCCTGGATCCGATAAGGATTTCACGGCTTACGTGTCATTATATAGAACATAATAATGTCATCATTCCCACAAGTGTATTCGATCGGATCTCTCCTCCGATTTTCGGTTTGAAAACTGCAATCTGGAAACGGAAGACCTCCAAAAATCGGGAGCATTCTCCGTCGAAACTATTTTTAAATAGATTTTCTTTATTTTTGGTTTTGTCCCCTCTATTTCTTTATTTATTTATTATTTTTTTTTTGTGAGAAAAAGAACGTGGGAGAAAAAGTGCATTGTGCAGTGCCTTTGTCTGATATCCCCCATTTATCGGTCTACTGATAATCCCGATATTGATATTGACTAAATCGAAGGTTCCAGGTCTAAGGCCATGTTGACAAGATCGTTGAGAAAGATTGATGGAGAGAGCGGGTCGGGAAAAAGGGGGGCTTTAATCTCCAGCGAAGTGAACAAATAACAGCGAGTATACTCGTAGTACTTAGTGGAAAATTGGAGAAAACTAAGAGTGCTGGAGTCCACAATCTAGACCCTAGATTCCAGAAGAGACCTCTTTCCAATATGGGAAATGAAACAAAAATTAATTCCGTTATCTTGGGAATCAAATACATGAAAGCTTAGAGTCTAGGGATTATGACATTCAATTATTATAATTATTATTCCTCTAAATATTGCGGAAAAAACAAAGGGTTCTAAAAATCTAAAGTAATTCAGGAATTTGGAATAGTATAGTATAGGGTATATATATATTATAAAGCTAAGTATCTAAGCATCTTAGCCCTTACATCTTTAAAATTGAATTTAATAATTTAACCAACTGATTTAATTAGTTTCAATTAGCAAATCAATGAAAACAAGTTAATGTTGCCCTGACAACCTAATATTCAAATATCCTTGCCTTAGGGTCCGCTTCCCTGACCTCCAATATTCAGGTGCAATGGCCTTGGGCAGGGGCAGGGGACAGGGGAAAGTGAATCCACTCCCGAATTCGAGACCGAGTCCAAGGCCGCGGCAATTAAGATCCGTGACCGCAAAGGCTGAAAATTCATTTAGTGCCAAGTAAAGTGAATTAATTTCATAATGAACAAAGTGCGAACGACCCTCCCAAGGGGAGGGCGAGAGTCCGGCGGGCAGTTTTCCAGTTTTCCGGCTGAGATGCAGTTTAAACCGGGCAAGGATAACGGCAGCCATAAATCTGTGCCAGCGGCAGGGACGGGGACAAAGGCACACGAGAGACACAGAGCGACTGGCCTTAATTAATCCCGCCGGCCCACCTCAAGTGCCTGCCTATTAGGGAGCTCCTCAAAGAGTGGCCCCACTGGAGGCGATTGATCGATCCGCGGCACTCGTGGATAACCGCGGCAGGTGATTCACCCAATCTCTTAGGCATTTGTTCTCCACCATCACCTTCGATATCGCTCTTGGCAAGCGGCATTTGTTTACTTTGCTGCTGGTCGTGGTTCAACGACACTTGCGGGCCACCCGAAATGAATGCAATCTTGGTGAGCAGCAGGCGCCAAATGGTGGGCAGCACCGAGAGAAATTGGGAGGTGGTAATGCAACAGAATTGATTTTACTGTGTATTTTATATTGGCAATGCAACAGAATTCATTTTGCTATGTATTTTATATATGCGAACAAGCAACAAACAGGTGTATACCACCTTTTAGAGTATCTTAATTGTTATCCTATGTATTACAATTATGTGAAACTTTAGGATATATAAATATATATATGTACATAAAGGGTTCTATTCGATGTTCTAGTATTTAACTAATTATTATCTCAGTAACTAATATATATTAACGTACAGTATACATTTACCATATCACTTTCCCTCGCACGTAACAGTTTCGCTCTTAAATTGACTTGGTTTTCCGCTCTAATAGCTTAAAATATTTTACCAAGATTTCATTTTCTTAAATTATCTGTATTTTGAGACTAACTTGGGCAGTGCCAATATTTGTTTTTGCGTGTAATAGAGCGTCAATGTCCACAGTTCTTGTTATTGCTGATATTGCATTTTCGTTACTGCGCACATTTTGCCCCATTCTCCTTTTTTTTCGGCTATCACTCGACTCTTACACACACTCATCACCTATCACACATCACACCCATCATGAATACACTCACGTAATACACAACACACTCATCGACCGTAGATGGGTCAAGGCAAAGTCCCATCGCAGCGCAGCGCACCCATCCGCTGGCCGAGTGCATCCAGCGATAATGATAATATGCTCATTGTGTTATTCTTATTGTTATTGTTATTGTTAATGTTATTGTTATTGTTTTTTTTGTGGCTGGTCAAGATAAACGCAAAAGTATCGGGGCAGTAAAGGGTCGATTACAAATTAGTTGCTAACTGGTCGATGATGGCTCAGTTTAAGTAGTTCCTTAATTTATAATAGAATATAGAAATGCCTACAAATCCCAGAAGCTTCCAGTTTGCAGATAAGAACATGGTAGATTATGAAATTATGGATTATGCTTAAAGAAATTAATTGTTAATGAAACCAATTAAATGAATTACAGATTTAGGGGTAATTTAATTGGGAAGCGACTCTTAGCTGGAACCACTTCTTTGTGGTTTTCACATTTATTCATACTCTTCTGCTCATTTGGCTTAGCTAGGAAGCAAAGTCTATTGTTTCTTTGTTGGAATTAGCTGCGGTCAAGTGGGCGGATTTTCTGCTATACAAGTACTATATAGTATATACATATATTTAAGCAAATACTTGGCATGTAACGCACACTGTGCGTATGCGCAATCTCTTTGTCGGCGATTAGAGCGAACGAAAGCCTGAATGTCACGGTCGCCACTTGGCCCAATTATCTATACAGCATCATTCCGCGCATCCCTCGCATCCCTCACATCCCTCCCATCCCGGTGATAATACCAAATTTCTAAATTTGATTTGATTTGTATGGTTTTAATTGTCTTTGATTGCACAAAAGACCCGACGCCGACGCCGACGCCGGATGAATCATGCTAGGAACATGGAAAAGTAGGAGCTCTGCCCTGGATGCGTTTCCTGTTGTTCTTGGTGCACATGGAGATGGCGCAGACCCACTATATGCTATATGCTATATGCTATATGCTATATGCTGTGTTATTGTAACCGCCCATGTTCCGATTGTGTGCTGCTCTGCCGCTAATCAATTTTAGGTCGAGTCTTAGCTTTTGTGTTCTTCTCTCGCATTGTATTTATTGTATATGCTATTCCCCGATAATACGCACATGACTTTGGACAAAAGTGAAGCGCGACGCATTTGTTTTTGTCTTCGTTCAGAGCCAGAGAGTGCACTGGCTCCCAGTACCAGTCCCATTGCGAGTGCAAGTGCTAGTCCTCCTGGAATCCTCCCCTGAATCCATCTGCTTTATCATGTCACAATTATCTTGCGGCATTGTTGCAACTTTTGCGCTTTGTTTTCACTTTGCAAAAATGCGAAGCGAAACTGAGAAAGATACCAGGCCATATTGCCTCCAGTATATATAATATATTCTATTTCTGCGAGCATTTACCATATCTCTGGGGCGGTGCAGCTGGGGAGACTGTGGAGCACAACAGAATAATAAACGAAAGTAATTCGCACCTTGGCCACTGATTAGAGCCGTCTCAAGTGGAGCCCAGGGGTTTGGCCAACAGAATTCACACGAAGACACAGAGTTTTACACTCCCAAATCAAATTGGATTGTTATTTAAAAGAATGCTTTAAAATTTTGAATTTTTAATGAAATGACAAACTGAGAGGTTCTTTCGATTCTCTCAATTAACTTAACATGACTTAGGTGAAACACAGCTCAGCTGTGAAAGCTCGGATACTTGCATTTTTGATTTCCCAAGACTGTATTTGTATGTATCTCTCTTTTTGAAGACCTCTTCCAGTAACTTTCTTCTTGATTAACTCTATAAGTACCCTGCAGTACCGCTTGTCATCAATAGGCCTCTGTAATCAACGATTCATCAACAGCCGACGCTCTCTTTCGACTTCGTGTCAAACCCGACTCTCTCGCGCTCTCATTTTTCTCTCTTCACCCAAAAAGGTTGATGACAGATTGATTACAAGTTGTTGATGAAACGTTGATGAATTTGTGTTGATGACAAGAGCGGACATGCCATACAAAAATTCATAAACGTTTGTATGGGCTTGTCATCAACGTTTCATCGACGCACCCCCATTTGTGTTGATGAAACGTTGATGACAGGTACTGCAGGGTAGCTCTTGTTTTCGCGACTTTGTGGCTGCATAAACGAATAACTTTCCGCTGATGATCGCTGATCGCTGATCGCTGGGGGTCCGAATGGCAAACAGAGCTCAGTTCGGATCGTTAAAAGTCGGGTGGATTTTTTTTTTTAGCTTCGCCGGAGATGATAAGCCACGTCCCCAAGATGAGCTCTCCGGGCTGCCTCCAGCTCGTAGGCAAGAGCGGGACAATGGAAATGTAAGCGGAATTCGGTGAAATAACGGTGGCGATAAGCGTTATGTTTAGCGAATGTGGGCGGGGTGCCACGGGGGGGCAGACAGGAGGTGGCAGGGTCGCCGGGTCACTGAAAGCCTGATAACTGCTTTGATTTGGTTTTTCGCATCGAAGCCTCTAGGCCTCCGCTACCCCCCGTCGCTCGCAGCGTCTCTCTCTCTCTCTGTTTTTGTAGAAAACAAGTTCGATCGCTTCTAAATTTAACTTATTTTCAAATATAAATTATAAGAAAAACAGAAAAACACTTGAGTGCCGGGAAGCGCTAACCATGACTGTCTGTCGCCAGCGCAAACAATGACGGTGCTTAAAACTTGTCAGCATCAGCGCTTTCCTAACCCATTTTTCACAGTGATTAATCCGAATGTGATGTTGTTTCCAACTAATGTGGAAAATGAGCCGCTAATTGGGGTAACCTACGGAGGAGGAGCGTCTACAAAACAGGAAATGAACAGAGAATGTCAATTGACTCGGAAGACGCTCTCTTGTTGTGGAGTCCCAGGCTCATTTCGCATTGTTTTGAAATCAGCAGAGAGCCGCAGGAACTCGCCCACTGGTCAGGGTACGTTTCCAAGAAGCAACAACAAGTTGTTGTTTTGGTTTGTTTTACTTTTAGCACTTGGTTTAGCAGGTTCAATGTATTTTCGGCTGAGTCGGGTCCACTGATAAGCCCAAAGGCAGACACTAAGAAACAACAACAGGGGAACAAGGCGAAGGCAACACCAGCAACATCCTCTTCATCACGTGTTTTGCCTGCTGTTTCACTATTTCACTATTTTATTTTCAATGAATTTGTTGTTACATAAAATCATCTAGCTCTAGAAAGACCAACCACGCAGCATATGGGCAACTCTCTGAAAAAGTCAACCGCGGCAAAAACCACAAAATATGCTCTAAAATAAATATTTTTAATATAGTAACATTAGGAAATGTTCCAATGGATTAAATTTGAAAGCCTTTATCATATTCTAAAACAAATTTTAAAATATTCTAATGCAAACTCGCGCAAATTTCCATTTTTCATCATTTTGATGAAAAACACCATAAAAAAGATCATGTTATGTTTTGACAAAAATCTCCAAAGCAGAGGAACTAAGCTTAGACTTTTGCTTTCTATCATCACTGGGAGATTTCAAAGAGTAAAAAGATACCACATTTATACTTATCTGATTTACCTAAATAGTAAAAAACATAACGAAAAGTACGATGGAATTTTCTGTCGCGTGCGACAGTGATTAAAATTCAATTAAAAAAAAAACTACTTAATAGATATTTTAAATTGAAACAAAAATGTTTATTAGTAGAAATCAATGCATTACACTGTAAAATTATTAGCATTAAAATGTTCCATCACGTTTCGCTGCAATCGGGGCTTGAACTGGATTTCAAAAAAGTGACTTCTATCTGAGTCGCGTGCGAATACCTCAAATTTTTGTGATTATCTCGAAAACCAACCTCTGCCCAAAATCGATATTGGCACCATATATAGTGCTAATCAAGAGCTTTAAGTTTCATATTTTGTAAAAATTACATAAATTCTTGGTACATGTTTTTTGCAAGTTCGAATGTGTACGAATGTCGCGTTCGACATCAGAGAGTTACCCATATGGGATAAATGGGAACTTTACTGCTTCAGTACTTTATTTTGAATTAATTGCTTATTATTTATTATTATTATATTTCCCTTCTGCGACTCGTTTTAGGTCTGGCGCAACATGCAGCAGCTGTAGGGAGGCCAAGGACATCGGTTATAGGATAAACAGGAACTGCAGCAGGAACTGCAACAGGAACCGGTGTGTCCTGTCTTTTATATTTAACACACAAAACCACAAATCCCGCCTGGCCAACACAGAAAAATGGTTCACGGACCGCCGGCGCGCAGAAAATCCCAGCAGCAGCAGCAACAGCAGCAGCAGCAGCCGCATCAGCAGCAGCAGCAGCCGTGCGAGATGGAGTTGGAGCCACAGCCCACGCCGCCGGACGGAGGCTGGGGCTGGGTGGTGGTCTTTGGCTCCTTCATGATACACATAGTCAGTAAGTGAGAGAGGGAAATGCAACCTGTGGAAAGGAAAGGAACCCGTTGAAAGGGCGCCCAACAGCAGGTCCATCTCTTCCCAAAATGTATCTTCAATCACTGCCTGCTTTTGGTTGCCTTTTCAAAGGATTTCGATTTCATATCACAATTTTGTTCAAAAAGGCCTACAAGTCAAGTCAAGTTCTTTGAGGAAATTGCTCATTCTGCCGTTGGGTAACCAGTTGGGTGCTCCAGCTAACCATGTGCTCCGCCTTTACGGCTGCCATAAATCAAACCCCCTGCCCGGCCTTGGACTGACCCGGCAACCCAACTCGTCGAAGGCGAGGGATGCAGTCGGAGCTCGGCGATCGTAAATACTTTTACGCACTCTAATCGCTGCAAATCAGAGTTAGATTAGGCGCGGGTCTTATCGACAAGGCACAATCCTGATGCCTGATGGCTGATGCCTGATACCCACTCCAGCACAGCCACGGGTCTGGAGTGGCCCAGAGTGGTGTACAGTCGCCACTTGAGGCGATACAACTATCAATTGGATGATAATTGCGGCCGAAACCGAAACCGAAGCGCAGACCGCTTATCTTATCACCTGGCATTTGTAATTGCCACGGGACCATGTGTAGTAGTGGCAGATCTGTGGTTACTGCCACGATCTTGATCCAATTGGGAGCCGTAATTAATTGCCCAACTAAACTGATTTATGGCCAACCCGCTCTCTAGACTGATTTCAGGAAGTAATCCCAGTAATCCCACAATGCTGACGAATCTCACTCCTTCCTTGCAGCCGATGGCATGACCTACTCCTTTGGCATCTTCTACAATGAGTTCCTGGAATACTTCAACGAGGGCAAGGGCTATACGGCCTGGATAGCCTCCATAATGGTGGGGGTGACCTTCTCGTCGGGTGAGTGTGCCCCACTCCTATAAAACCATTAATAAATTCCACCTAATCCCCTGATCCCTTGCAGGTCCGATCAGCTCGTCGTTTGTCAATCGGTACGGCTGTCGGGCGGTGACCATAGCGGGTTCCATACTGGCCGCCGGCTGCATCATCGTGAGCATGTTCGCCCAGAACGTGCTCACGCTGATCATCACAATTGGCTTCGGGACGGGTCTGGGCTTCGGCCTGATCTACCTGCCGGCGATTGTGAGCGTGACGCAGTACTTCGAGGCGAAGCGATCCCTGGCCACAGGGATTGCCGTGTGCGGCTCGGGATTCGGCACCTTCGTCTTTGCACCGCTAACGGAGTATCTGATTGGCAGCTACGGCTGGCGCGGAGCGATGCTCATTATCGGCGGCATCGTGCTCAACTGCATCATCTTTGGGGCCATGTTCCGGCCCCTGGAGATGCAGACGGCGCCACAGACGCCGCCAAATACGCCCAGCACCCCAAAGCTGGGCAAGAAGTCGTCCATTATAGATCAGAACACCACGCCCGCGGAGCTGGAGCCGCTGAAGATTCTGCCCAAGGACCACCAGTACCTGCAGCTGCCGCAGCGCACGGACACCGGCGTGGTGACGGGCGGAGCGCTCTGTCGCTCCAATAGCGTCGGCCACAACCTCAAGCCCAGTCTGGTGAGAGTTCATAAGCGGGGCAACGCTTTAGGATCAGGATCAGTACTTATGAGCATCCTCTTCCCCCCGATTAACACAGAACAACAACTCGAATGGAGCCATCAACGGCCAGCAGGCACCCATCCTGGTCACGCCGCCCACATCGGTGGTGGTGAAGAGCACCAGCAACGACGACATCGCCCGCAAGTTCCACAGCCAGCTGCAACTGACGCCGCTGAAGGACGCCCATCGCGAGCGCAGTGCCAGCGGTACCATGTACCGACCGGATGCCCTCTACCAGGTGCGGATGCCTCTATCCCCAGGCATTTGCCCCAACTCATTTGGTAACCATTATCTGTTGTCCCATCCCACAGGGTTCCCTGCACAACCTGCCCGACTATGTGAGCTCGCGGAATGATCTGAACCGCTCCATGTCCGGCTCGGGGGTGATCAAGCGCTACGGATCCCTGCGCCAGAACAACAACCTCTCCCAGAGTCAGGTGAGAAGGGAAAGAACTTTATTGCAGATCCTCGAGGGTTAGGTCTACGATTAACACAACACACAAAAAAAAAAAGAAAAGAAACACAGGTTAGATCTAGAAGAACTGTCCCAGGTAGCTGCCCCAGAGCCAGCGGATGAGCTTGTAGAGCAGGAAGAGCCGGAAGGCCTTGTAGAGAATCACCTTGCTGCGGAAGTGGGAACTTTACTTTGGGAAGCCTCGCAGAGGGAATCGAATGCTTGCTACTCACATCCTCAGGATGATCTGCGAACGTCTCAGGGTCCGGGGGTCCTCGTGAAGCAGGTGGGCGCGGATGCTGTGCAACATGGTCCGGCTGGTGCTGATAATTTGGGCGTGGACGTCCGGTTCGTTGAAGGCTGCCAAATTGAAGGGGGTTCTGGTGGAGAGAGAGAGAGAGTTTGGTTTGGTATGGGGATGATCGGAGGCGATGGAGCTGAAGACCGATCGATCTCCCACTCACCCCGCATTCTCCCTGGTCAGCTGCTCCTTGTCCGTGACCCCCGGGCTGTCGTAGTTGTTGAACATGAACGGCTGCATCACCTCCAGCGTCTGGTAGGCCTTCCTCACCACACCCATTAGCTGCGGCTTCTGGCCAAAGATCCTCAGCAGCAGATCGATGATGAGGGCGGGCACGATCTGCTTGGTGAAGACGAGCAGCTGGTAGATCCATCGCCTGTCCGTGTAGTGGCAGCCCGGTATCATCAGGTTCTTCTCGAAAGGCACGTCCCGCCACAGATCCAGTTCGTCCATCTGCTCGGCCATTTCGGTGAAGGTGAGCGGCACATGGCCGCAGGACGAGGAGAGGTACACCGGCAGCTCGGCGGGCGGACCCTGCTGGTAGAGCTCGTGGCCCTTCTTCGCGTAGCACAGTATGCTCTTGATGCCCAGGTCCTGGGACGTTATGTCCAGCTGCACGTCTCTGCCCAGGTACACGGTCTTCAGGACTCCGGCGCCCACCATGGCGAACAGGCCCATGGCGCCCATCAGCGAGGGCGCGAAGCCGGGCGACGGATCATCCACGGCGAAGAGAACTGCAGGAGGAAGAGGGGGGCGGCTCAAGAATCAGGGATAGGTTCAGTGGTGGGCTCACCTATCGAGGGACGGTACACGATCAGCGGCAGGCGATGGCGGTAGTCATTCACCAGGGACTCGGCCAGGTTCTTGGTGAAGGTGTACGTGTTGGGGAAGCCCACGATCAGCCTGCGGGGGGGACAGCTCGGATGTGTAATGAGGAGTTTTTTGGGAGTTTAGAGTTCCCACTTACTTGCGCGTCAGGGCATTGAGCATTCCCTCGTCCGGCACCTCGTCCAGCAGCCGCAGACACAGCCGCCAGTCCATGGGCGAGGAGTAGTACTGCAAGGAGCAGGGTCAGCAAAAAAGAGGAGAGCAGTTAGGCCCAAGCCTCAAGAGTCTCACCCACCTTGGGCTCCACGCGATGCAGGTAGGGATTGCTGTAGAACGTGGACACGTGCACGAAGACCCGCAGATGGGGCAGACCCTCGGCGAACTTGAGGGCCTCCAGGGTGCCGCCGACGTTCAGCCGCAGGGCCACGCGCAGGGGCTCGTCGAAGCGCACGGTGGCCGCACAGTGGTAGACCAGGGAGACGTTCCCCATGCGCTGGATCATCTCGGGCTCAATGCCCAGGCCCGGCAGTGAGACATCCCCCGGCACGGCCACCAGTTTGTCCAGTGCCTCCGGCTTCTCCGCGTGCAGCACGTGAAAGATGGTGGCCTGGCGCAGCCGGAGCAGCCTCTGCTCCGCGCTCAGCTGGCGACGCGGTCGCAGCAGGATGTAGATGCGGCGAACGTTGCAGGAGCGCAGCAGCTTCTCGATCAGCGCCTTGCCCACCACGCCCGAGCCGCCCGTCACGAATATCTCGCTGTCCTCGTAGAAGGCCTCCATGTGTGCGCGCTGTGTGCTCCGTGGGTCTGCTGCCGACCAGAGCCGACTCAGCACTGGCCGCCTGGGAGCGTCGGTCATTGGGTTTTCTGGCCTATCGGCCCTGCATATTCATTGGTCATCATTTGACTAACATGAGGCGGCGGCGGCCACCACTGGCATGCTAATTTCAGACTTGTTTAGGCACGGACTTGGGCTTGGGCTGGAGCTCAAGACTCCAGGGGTCGCAGGTCAAACTGGTTCCAGCTGCAGCCCGTAATAATAATGCTCCTTCTGCTCCGCTCTTGCCAGGAGGAGACCAAATGCTGTGGCTGCATCACCTGCTCCAAGGAGACCCGCGACACGTTCGCCGAAATGATGAACTTCTCGCTGCTGAAGGACGTCATCTTTCTGATCTTCTCGGTGTCCAACTTCTGCACGAGCATCGGCTTCAATGTCCCGTACCTGTATGTGGCCGCGTATGCCGAGCAGCTGAAGATAACCAAGTCGGAGGCCAGCTACCTGATAGCCACCATTGGGGTGGCCAATACGGTGGGTCGCATTATCCTGGGCTACATTTCGGACAAGCCGTGGGTGAACCGACTGCTGGTCTACAACCTGTGCCTGACCGCCTGCGGCGTGTGTGAGTTGCCTCCGATGAAAACTGATGAAATGATCCTCCATGATCCTAATGATCTCCATTCTCCCATTTCCCATTTCCAGTCACTGTGATGGTGCCGCTGTGCCATGACTACACCTCCCTGGCCATGTACTGCGCCGGCTTTGGGTTCACCATCGGCGCCTATGTGGGCCTGACCTCGGTCATTCTGGTGGATCTTCTGGGACTGGACAAGCTGACCAATGCCTTTGGTCTGCTGCTGCTCTTCCAGGGCATAGCCAGCTTCATTGGTCCGCCGATTGGAGGTGGGTTTTCTGTTTGGAGAGAGAATCTAATAAATTGTTAATCTCTTAATCTTAATCCCTGCCAGGTTGGATGTACGACCTGACGGACTCGTACTCGCCGGCCTTCCTGATGGCCGGTCTGATGATAGCCATCAGTGGCCTGGTGATGTTCGCCATACCGCCGCTGCAGCGGCTCCAGGCCCGCAAGTTGGAGCAGAAGGCCCACGGGGATCACATGTCCCTGAGTTAGTCCCACTTCCCCCTCTTGTTTTTTTTTGTTTTTTTTTTATTTTTCTATTGTAAAACATATTATATAGTATGTCTGTGTGTACATATCCATATATATATATGTTGTACTTGGTAGTGTTAAGTCCTAGTGTTAAGGCCAGACCTGTGTGTGGTTGTATGTATTGCCTTAGAAGTAGCATATGCGATTATTTATGTGTAGGCAACCACCTTGACCCCTGACCCCCGTCCTCTGACTCCCCCCTCCGCCCTGGCAAGTGCATGCAAACGCGTTTACCTCTACCCTTAAGTACGTGGAATCCATATGCAAATTGTACTAGAGAAATTATTTTTGTTATTCCATTATGACTGTGCGTGTGTGTGTGTTGGCGTTCCCCGAATGCGACATTAAAAAAAGCTTTTGTACAACCAAAAAAAGAACCAGGGGGAACCCCCGACGAGGGTCTCCGCCACTCGTATTATGGAGAATCGATTAGCTCCTCCCTCCTTGTGGGAACTGCCACAGCTGGGGTGCAGTGCCAACATTTTGCAGTCTCAATTTGATCTTTGTTGGGGCTGGGGACCAACCCAGAGAGGAGGATACATCGGCATTTGGCTGCCGATCTCGGACAGCTGATAATAAATAATAAATGCATTTCGGCTCGCACGGTTTACAGAGCCATCATATTGTTTGTCGCTCACTCGGCTTGTTTATTTGCCATAAATCACGGGCAATATATGTACATAGATAATTTCTTAGCTGACTTGCGCCAAGAGATGGGCCCGATAATTATAATAGTGCTTGCCAAATAAATCGCAGGAATCTGGTCTCTAGAGACCATAGACTGCTCTTGCATAGGGCACACACATCCGGAAGCCTTTGTGGTGCGGCGGCAATTTTCAACTTGTTGGTCAATCGCCGGGCGACAATCTTTGCGGCTAGTTGGGCTGTCAGGGCCCCGAAACCTAACTGGTTGCTGGAGAGGATCAGTCCAGAACTTGACCAAGTTTTAGCCTAGAAAAATATATATAGGGTTCAGCAGTCTGGACAATAGCTCGGTGTTTTATTTGGTTTCCTTACGAGTTAACAAGTAGAATAACAACAAGGGGTCAGCTCTTGGGTCAGCTTGGGTTAGCTTGGGTCAGCCCCCGCTCATTCACACAACAACAAGGCCACTCACTCCCACACAATCGCTCAAAAAAAAAATAGATATATAAATAAACAGAGAACTGTGAAGCCACTGAGCCAGTGCATCATCAACATCATCATCATGGGATCTCCTCGGTGATCAGCTTCTTCAGGGTGCACTCGCCGGCGCCCAGCTTATGCAGTATGGCCAGGACGTCCTCGCGGTACCGGTTCATGTGGGCCATCTCCTCGGTGGTGTACTGGTCCCGGTCGAAGCGCGTCATCCTCCAGATGACGTTCAGCTTGGCCTCGATGAGCACGTAGTTCGAGGGCGGGCAGAAGCGCGGGCACAGATCGTTGATGAAGTGGATCATGTCCTGGACGCTGCACGAGTTGATCCGGTTGTTGATGGTGTTCAGGGCAAAGTCCTGGTAGCGGGCCATCTTTGCGTGCGGGAAGACGTTCTCGCAGGTGAGGCAGCGCCAGTCCGGCTGCAGGGTCCGTGTCTGGACGGGAATGACCAGGCCCCGGCAGCCCTGCTCCCGGCAGAACAGCGCCGACAAGTACGTGCCGTTCTCCTGCAAAAAGGGGAGAGGGTGGAGAGGGGGTCAGTGGATCGGTGGATCAGTCGATCGGCTGTGGTTTGTGCAGGGTCTAACTTATGCAGGGCCGCCTCTGTTACTTCAAGGCGCTGAAGTTCACTCCACGGAATGGGGTCCAATGGGGTCTCGACGGGGGAATCGAATGCATTAACATACCCTGCAGTACCTGTCATCAACGTTTCATCGACACACCCCCATGTGTGTTGATGAAACGTTGATGACAAGCCAATACAAACGTTGATGAATTTTTGTATGTCATGTCCGCTTTTGTCATCAACACAAATTCATCAACGTTTCATCAACAACTTGTAATCAATCTGTCATCAACGTTTTTGGGTGAAGAGAGAAAAATGAGAGCGCGAGAGCGTCGGGTTTGACACGAAGGTCGAAAGAGAGCGTCGGCTCGGTCGAAGTCGCCGTCGGCTGTTGATGAATTGTTGATTACATCAATTGCCTATTGATGACAAGCGGATCTGCAGGGTATATAGAAGATGTAATGTATAGTCTGTGTGTGTGTCAGGCTCAGGCGGGTCTTGGATGCGGTGCGGGGGTTAGTAGCCCGGGGAACTTTGCTAGCTTTACATGGAAGGTGATACAAGCTATAGTTTTCCATGGAAAGAGCCAGAAGCTATGGCTTTACCTGGAAGGAGCTTAGAAGCTATAGCTACACTAAAGCGAACAAAGATTATTTCTAGGAAAGGCATAGAACAATCAGCCTTTCCTTTAACTCCCCCGAATTTCTCTTATTCAGAAGAGATTCTGATATTTCTAAATAGAAATTCCCATTTCTAGAAAAGTTTTCAAAAGGCAAAAACCAAAGCCAATCTTACAGTTTCCAACCCTTTATAATACCTTCAACCAATCCATGTACATCCCTGTAACCCTGACACCAACTCCATTTCCCTCCGCTTCGGTTCACCCTAGCAGCGTTTTTGTTGGCCCAACTTTTAGCCACTTAGTGACCAGCCACCATCGCCCTCTTGGGCGCCCCCTGATGCAAATCATAGAACTAATTTAATTAGGGAACGCATTTGTGTCAGGTGGTGGCCTGGCCAGCGGCGGCAGTGGGGCCACTGCCAGCCCCAGAGGCCATTATTCATCGTATCCGCCAGATCGGATTTGGATTCGGATTCGGATTCGGATTGGGAGAGTGCGAGTGCCCGTGCCCGTGCCCGTGCGAGAGTGCGGCATGGCCAGGCCATTATGAGCATAAATAGATATAGATAGATATTCGGGCGAACCAACATAATACATATATTCGGGAGAGCGACGTTGACAGCGACGTGTGTTCTGTGGGCCAAGAAAATTCGTTGGGCCTCAAGTGAAATATGCTTTTCGGATTTCAATAATTGCTTCTTGCGGTCGCCCGGTGGCGAGGTTCTCACAGGGCCATTTCACGGGTTGGAGTTGTGTATCCATCGGATAAACCATGCTGCTATATATATATGTATGTTGCATGTATGAGTGACGAGGGGAAAATAGCCTTGGAACTGGATAACTTCTTTTCAGTGGGATACAGAGGGATACCAATACGTGGTGGCGGTGATCATGAAGAGTATCTAGAAGTTAATCGGCCAAAGATATAAGACATCTCCCGAAATTACAATTCAATTACTGCCGAAAGTAGAGGTAAAATAGAGGAAGAGCTTGTTGAGGGTTGTACGAAAATATTCATAGAAACCTTTAAAAAAAAAACCCTTAATATATTGCATCATCTAGAGTTAGTTATAAAGATCTATACATTAGTCAGAGATTAGTTATGAATCGATATATAATTAATAGGAAATAAAACAATACCAAGACCGCACTTAATGAGGAAACTAAAATAATAAAATACTAAAATAAAGCACACTAATCTCCCATTTAAAGGAATGTATAAAAAGATATGTACTGAATAACTTTCCCTTGCGCTAGGATCCATATTTAATGAGTTAACAAATGAGTTTTTCTACTCCCCAAGCATTAGACCTTGAAGGCTCGTTGCTCTATTTTAGGAAATACACGAACAGAACACACTTATCGCCTCGTAAGTGGGGAAAGCAAAGGTCAAAGCAATAGATCTATATTTTTATAAGGATTTTGTATGGTTAATAAACGTTAGCTAAGGAATTATCCCTCCAGATACTGGATACGGAATTGTCCTTAGAGGATTCCCCATTAGGATTCCCCAGGCGATAGCCCATAGGATTCCCCAGGCGATAGCCCATAGAATTCCCACCAGGAATTATCCAGTGGTTCCCCCTAAAATACCCTATGAAATATCCCAGAGGATTACCCACAGAATTTCCCAGAGGATCAAATCCCCCAGAAGATTTCCCCAAGTATTCTCCAGAGAATTCCCCCTAAGATCCCCCAGATTATTGCCCAAAGGATCCCCCAAACCACTCTCCCAGATGTCTCCCCGCTGCCCGAGTCCCCCACACTCACAGTGTTGTCGTTGCACCGCGTGCAGTCGCACAGGAAGTGCTTGGTCATCTTCAGGAAGATGCCGCGCGTGAGGTTGCCCCACAGGATCTTGGTGTAGGTGGTGGTGATCTCGGCACCCTTGGGAATATCCCGGGCTGCTCGCACCACCGCGAGCCGGCCGTTGTCGAAGTAGTGGCTGGCATTGGGCGTGCACTCGTGGTTCATGATCGCCGTCAGCGGGAAGAGGCCGCGCAGGAGCACCTCGTGGCCGCCGGAGCGGCAGGGCGCCTCGAAGGCATTCGTGTTCAGGACGCCCACGATGCGGAAGAGCTGGTCCATGAACAGGCGGTCGGTGGTGGGGAAGTTGCGGAAGCACTGCGCCGCCTTGATGATCTCCTGGCGGTAGCCGCGCTCCGCGTTCGCCTGCATGGCGTCGACCAGGTGGCGCTGCTCCTTGCCCAGGTGGAACACCCGCACCGCCGTCAGAATGCGCAGCGACAGCGGATTGACCTGCTCCTGTCCCGGCTCCGCGTCCATGTCCTTGGGCTGCCACCGGCGAAAGTGCTCGCACTCCGCCCGGTGCTCCTCCCGGTCGGCGCACGTCTCGCACACGGGCAGGGTGCAGCGGTGCCGGCAGAGGAAGCCCGTCTGGGGCAGCGGCTGGTGGCAGCAGATGCAGCAGCTCAGCTGGCCCTTGCGCGCGGTGGGTCCCGTGACCAGGGCCCGCTCCCGGAAGATCAGCTCGCCGGCGGCGATGTCCCGCGTGGCGAACACGCCGCGCCCGGCCACCTTCGAGGCGCTGATGGTCCAGTTGGGCCGCTCCTCCCGCAGATCGCCCAGGTGGGCGTCAATCAGCTGCGCCAGCTGCTCGGGCGTGGTGTCGCGGCAGGGCGCCATGTGGGCCACCATGGCGGCCATCGTGGTGTCCGATTGGACGCGCGGCGCGGGCACTTGGACGGAGGCGGACATGGTCAGGCGGCGGCGGCGGCGGTGGCGGCGGAGACGGAACTGCGGCGAACCGACGCGACGCGCGACAACTCAGCGAGTGATGATGTCTTCGCGGTCGCTGCGGCTCTGCGGCACTGCGGGAAAGGCAGCGACGGCGGCAGAGGCAGCAGCAGCAGCAGCAGCAGCAGCAGCAACAGCAACAGCGGCGGCGGTGACAGCAGCAACAATAACAAACACAGGCACAGCAACATGACTCGCTACAACAGCAGCAACAGCTAGAACAGGGCCCTGCAACAGCAACAACAGCACGCGCAACAAGAGAAGCAACAGCAGCAGCAGCAGCAGCAACAGCAGCAACCACAACACCAGCAACAGCAACAGCAACTACAACAACAACAGACACAAGAGGCCACTGAAGAAGCAGCTACGAAGGCAACGCGGACAGCGCGACGCTTATGACGTGAACGCCGACGTCGCCCTCGGAGAGCATTAGAGACAACTACAAAAAAAAGAAAACACAACCAACAACACACACACAAATTAAAGGCGGCCACAGGGGAATGGTGAATGGGGAGGGGGTGGAGGGGTGGAGGGGCGGAGGGACGGGAAACGGGGGACAAGAGACAACAACGACAACAGTCAAATATGATTTTTTCCAACAACACACACGGCACGCACACACGCATACGGAAAACACGGCCGACACACACACGCAGCCAGTGTTCCCACAAACGAAATCTCAAGAGAAATGGCCGAAAGATCGACCAATTTATCTATATAACTATCTACCTATCTATCTATCTATCTATCTATCTATAAGTCCATAAATCTATTCATTTATCCATCTATCTATCCATCTATCTATCTATCTGTCCATCTATTTATCTATCTGTCCATCTATTTATCTATCAATCTACAAGTATCTTACCATTTATGACCATTCTATCTTTTATCCACCTATCCATTTGTCTACCTGTATACCTAAAATAACAAATATTCTATAATTAAAAGTAGGTAAAAACCAACAAAAGTTAAGAAAATTGCATTTCAATTTTCATTTCCGGAATGGTACATTCGCCATTTCCGGAATGGTAAATTCCACATTTCCGCCTCTTAAAAGTATGCTACGCAGTTAAGAATTGTTTTTTTGTTTGTTCTTTATTATTCATCATTCATTCATGAAAATCAATCAAAAAGATCCCAAAAAAAGTGCAACTTAGCTACAAAAAATGCATAAAATTAAATTAAATTTAAAAAACCCAAACCGCCAAATAAATAATTATTGCAAGCGAAATCAAAAGCCAGAACTCGGCCACTTTTGGCTGGGACGCCGCAAAGCGGATTTGCTTTTGACTCTTATTCAATTTGCGCTGCTGCTGCGGCTGTATTGTTGCATTCAATTGGATTCGCATATGGCGGCGGCCACGGGGGCCCAGCGGAGGCAATGCCAGGGGCGCAGCCAGGAGCCCCCAGGAAGCGGCCACTGATGCAGTCGAGCCATCAAAGAGAGCTTCCCGCTGTCAATTTGCGCGACGAACACCTCTCCGTGTGCCATGTGGCTGTGGCTGTGGCTGTGCTGCGGTTGGTTATGGTTATGGATGCCATAAAGTGAAGCGAAGCCATAGGACTACAGGCCCACCCTCGGTCCCAGTCCCAGTCCCAGCCAATATATGTATGTGTATCCACCCCCACCAGCAATCTGAGCAGGTGGACAAAAATTATTTGCAGAGATGCAGAGCCACTGATACGAGGCGTTGTTGTCTCCCAGGCCGTGGCACTGCCCAAAATTTGTAGTACATTTCCAGATTGAAATATAAACAAATGAAACTGGAAGATTAAAGAACTCAGAGGAGCTTTAAAACTAAACAGATTTTAGGACATCAAAAAACAAGAAAAGAAGCTAACTTCGACATGCCGAAGTTTAAATACCCTTGCAGTAAGTAAGAAGAAGAAGAAAAATCTTCTGACTTTTTCGTTTTCTTGGTACTGACATAAGGTAAATCTTGCGAAAGAAAAATGTTGCGAACGAATTTAATGAATTTATATATATATTCCTATGGCTGCTATATGATATAGTGGTCCGATTTGAATAAAATTAAAACCGAAATTCTGGAATAATACAAAGTGTCTATGTCTCAAATTTTATGAAAATATGTGAAAAATTGGCTTAGTTAGATTTTTTCATCAAAATTTTCTGATCGGTCCTATGACAGCTATATGATATAGTTGTCCGATTGTGATCAAATTAAAACAGAAATTCAAGAATAATACAAAATGGCCATATCTTCTAAAAATTCTAAAAATTGGCTAAGTTATAATTTTTTGCATTAAAATTTACCGATCTTTCCTATATATGTAGCTATATGATATAGTCGGCCGATCCGGCTCGTTCCGACATATATATCAGTGAGAGCATATAGGAGCATATCTGCAAAGTTTCATCCAGATAGCTTTAAAACTGAGGGACTAGTTTGCGTAGAAACGGACAGACGGACAGACGGACAGACGGACATGGCTAGATCGACTCGGCTGTTGATGCTGATCAAGAATATATATACTTTATAGGGTCGGAGATGTCTCCTTCACTGCGTTGCAAACTTCTGACTAAAATTATAATACCCTGCAAGGGTATGAAAACAAAGAAACCGCAGGGGAAACTTAACTATTCCAGCTGGATTCCTTGGGACACTGCATACTTTCTCCCAGTGTAGCTCTCCGCTGACTTGCCTCTCCGCTCCTGGAGCAGTGCGTGTGGCTGGGACATAAATTAAGACATCGCTGGCCGAATAAGGAGTTGCGTGTCAGGGACGAATGGGAGCGGAACGAGGTGAGCGCCGTGACACGTGACCCACCAGTTGGGGATGGCTCCATAACCGAGCCATAACCGGCTTCCCCACCAGCTCACCTGAGGGGTGGCGGCAGAGCGACGACTGTCACGCGTTGTCACCCAGCTCCAAGCTACCCGCTCCGAACTCCGAACTCCGAACTTACATACGTAAATCAGCTGTAAACTTGTACGAACCTCAAGGCATCAAACAACTATATCCCCCTTCCCAGTAGTGGCTCCATTTAAAACCTATTTTCACTTTTTATGTGCATTTTATTGCCCCCAATCGAAGCGAAGGCAGCCGGGCCGAGCTAAGTGAGGAAACAACGCGCAAAACACTTCGAGTGCCGAATATTCCAAAAAACAAACTAAAGAAATGCTGGGAAAAGCGACAGCTGCCTGTGGAAATACCCTTTGGCTAGGGAAATATTATACAAATTGGTGACAGCTAAATGGAGTTGGGTTAATAAATAACTCAGCTAAAATCAATGTGCGCTGTTTTGAGATGATACTTGAAATTAAGATTGGGTTTAAGGTTATGGGAAACCCCGAGATATACCGAAGTTCCTGTGAAATGGAAAGGGTATGCCAGCCGAAATACTCAACAAATTTTTTGAAAATGTTCCCCATTGTGGGTCTGTCTGTTTTTGTTTTCTAAAGAATTTGTGCGCAATTTTTATATTTAAAAGCCCACAGAACGAGGCAAAGCGAAATTGAAATTCATGTCGATTGACGTGCGGCATAGAATATGCGAAGCTGCGAAGAGGCGAAGATCCGTAGATCCGCGGATACAGAGATACAAAGATACACAGATACACAGATACTAAGATACACAGTTGCTAAGACACTAAGATACGAAGCTACTAAGATGCGGTGCTCAGGTGAGGGGGAAAGGGCAGCTGGCGTGCTATGCGATCTATGACATCGCCCCCCGCCCCGGCGGACCGAATTCTGTGCCAGTTGCCAAAGCGTTCGAATGAATGAATGATATAGAAGATATATACTATATATATGTGTATATATGATGTTGGATGATATGTAGGATGAGTGTGGGTACTTGAACTAGTTGGGGCGCCTCCATCGGTCATTGGCAGCCTGCCCGCGGCGGATCATGCCAGTATATGTGCAGGCCCCGCAGATAATGGGTTCGGCTTTTTATCGGGGGCATTCAGTTGGTTATTGTCCCCCAGTGCAGATCATTCTCGAAAGGAAAGGGATGCAGGAACGGGAAGGGGAAGGGGATGAGGAATGGGATTGGAAAATCCCTCAATACAAACCAAACATGGTTGCCTTGTCATGCGCTCTCTCGCCGAACTCTCGTCCTGACGGCTCTTCTGTGAGCCTTTGACGCGCGAGAGGGAGAATATGTGCAAAGGGTGCTCTCTACTCACTTGGCTGCTCCTCTGGCCAGGCCAGTCTCCAAATCCAAATCCCTCCTGAATTTCGGCCAGCTGCCGCGCCTCAATCACTCACTGGGGCGCCCTGATTAATTGCTCGTCGGATGTCGCTGTGGCCCCCACACCTTGGATACCTCTTAGGAGCGTCGTCGGAGGGGGGACTGGGCAGCACTCAATGGACTCGATGGGTAAGAAATTCTGGCAGAGAAATCTCTGTTTTATATACCTAATTTTTTCAAATGTTTATTTAACCCCAGCAGAATGTATGTTATAAATTTTTTGATTTTGAGATTTAAATGTTTCTAACCATCATGGAGAAACAACAAGACCCCTGTCCATGTCCATTACATATTTGTGAAATGCATGATGTTAAAGGTTGTATAGCTTCCCCTAAATAATTCAGTTAACTGGTGTTTTCTTACATTTGAAATGCTAATTACAACTGTGCGTATACGTAATTTTTTGGAACTCTGCTATAAAAGGTATGTATTTTGCTAGTCAGATGTCTTTTCTTAGAAGAAGCTATAAAAAACCCTTAACTTAAAGTTAATTTCATGTATGCTTGACTATTTTTTCCCCTAGGAATATATGAAAACACCTACAAAGGTTTGAACAAATAGACACCAAAGCTATGAAGAGGTCCCGATCGAATGATCCAATTCCAAACTAAAGCAATATACAAACTTTCTCTTCCCAAAGTTAGCTTTACTTCCTGTTTGAATCGTTTCAAAGCTATTGAGTGCTGCTGAGGCCTACAAAGCCCCCCGACGAACGCCCCTGTGCGGTGACATTTATACGAAGGCACCGATAATGCTATTTTGGGGGTGCACCGCAGCGATTGTGCCACTTTGAGGCACCGAAATCGAGAGCAAAGCAGCTGCAGCAGCTGCAGCAGCTCCCACTCCGTGGACCCTGCCGTCAACTCACCGTGGGATCCTGGCACCGGACACACTGGCACATAAAGTGCTTGGTCATGCCGAGGAACATCTTCCGGGCCAGCGTCGACCAGAGCAGCTTGGCATACGACATAGTGATCTCGGCGCCCTCAGGTATCCGCTCCGTGGCGCACACCACAATCGTCTCCCCGTCCTCGAAGTGGTGCGCCGCATTCGGGGTGCACTGGTGGTTGAGGAGTCCGGCCAGCGGATACAGGGCCCGGACCAGGACCTCGTGTCCCTCTACGCAGCTGCGGCTCTCGAAGGCGTTCGTGTTGAAGGCGCAGATGGTGCGGTAGAAGAAGTCCAGCATGTCCTGTTCGCGGGGGAAGTGCTCGAAGCAGGCGGCCGCCCGCTCCACCTCCTTCATGTAGTAGCGGTCGGCGTTGGCCTGCATGGCGTACAGCAGCTTCCGCTGCGGCTCGTCCAGGAAGAAGCACCGCACCACGCTGAGAATGCGCAGGGCTCGCGGCTCGATCCGGTCCCGGTCCAGCGGACCCCACTTGCGGAACAGCTTGCACTCCAGCTCGTGGCGCGGCGAGTCCCGGCAGGCCGGGCACACGGGCAGGCAGCAGCCCGCCGGACAGAGGGCCTCCGGGTCCGTGGTGCCGGGTATCAGGCGGTAGCACAGCGTGCAGGTGCGCAGATTGGTGGATCGGTGCGCCGTCGGACCCACCAGCAGTGTGTGCTCGCGGAAGAGCTCCTCGCCGGCCTCGATGTTCCGGCTGGCGAAGATGCCGCGGCCAGAGATGGGCGAGTCGGCCACGCGCCATGCCGGCTCCTTGGGCCGCAGCGCGCCGAGGTGAATGTCCAGCAGCTCGGCCAGCTCTTGGGTGGAGGCGCTGATGGTCATCTGCTGCATTGGCTGTTGCAACTTGGCAGCCAGCTCCTGCCCCGGCTCCGACTGATCCTGGGACATGGCGATGTTGGGGATGCACACGAGTGACCAGCGTTGGGTAATCGCAACTCTACCGCTCTTGATGCCGCCGATTATCGAATCGCAACTGACCGCGCCGCCGCCGAGGCAACTCTCCGCGAGTCTCTCCGAGTTTCCGCCGCTTTTCTCGGCGCTTTTCTTGCCGCTTTTCTCGCTCTCGCCTCAGCCGCTGGGCGTCATGGAGTGGCGGCTAATTATAGCCGGGATGCCTCTCGGATTTCCCGACTGCTCGCTGGAGGCGGACACGGACAGGGACGCGAGCACGGACATGGACATGGCCAGCGGATGTGCGGCTGGCAGAGATGTAAACACGGGCTATTATTGAATAAAACCCATGTATATTTCGGGGCCCATTATTCAAATGCACATATATGAGATTATGTGTTCTCCATACATCTTAAAGAGTGTCCCTATAAATAGGCTTTCATATTCCGAATATTTATTGTAAAATCGTTTCCAGCATTTTATGGTTTCCAATTCTTGAATTCATCAGAATTTAATGCTGAGAATGATGTTGCCATTCGTTGATTGGGCTGCTTTAGATATATTGCAATGTTGAAGGTATCCGCGATTTTTAAGCAAAAAAGGAAAAGGGGCTCATCGTCAAAAATTTAAAAAAATGGGCAAAAAATTAGATATCGGCATTTGAATGCAGAAAAGTTCTCCTAGAAAATCTAGAAAAAAAACCAAACCAGACTGAAATCGGTTGAGTTTAAGCCAAGTTATGATAAAAAAACATTAAAGGTAACCGCCAATTTTTCCAAAAAAAGGAAAAGGGTTACATCGTCAAAATTGTCGAAATTTGGCCAAAAATTATAAATCGAGTTTTGAAAGCAGAAAATTCTCCAAGAAAAACCAAGAAGAAAAACCCAAACCAGATTTAAATCGGTTGAGTTTTAGCCAAGTTATGATCAAAAAACCCTCTAAGGTGTGTTGGTAATTGAGATGCAATTTTGTCCCAATATTGCAACACGGCTAGGTGAGCATCTATGGTGGCTGGTAACATGCCATTTCCCCCAATATCAATATAGCTAGATGAGCATCACTGGTGGTAAGTCACATACCAGCTAGATGAGCATCACTAGTGGCCATCACTGGTGCCATTTTCTTAATTTCTCGGGCTGGGGTAACAGGCGAACAGAAAGCAGCAGCAAGCAACTGGAAACTATTATAAACATGCTAAAAAAAATTAGCAGGGAAAGCATTTTGTGGAACATCCTAAAAGATGCTATACAAAAAATTCGCAAGCGCAAAATTTAAATAAATAATTAACTAACCCCAAAACTATGCTGCATTGCACTCCAAAAGTATGCTGTGCAATTAAATTGTTTTAGTGTGCAGCCGCCACCTTCTACCGTTTCTGTTCGCCTGTTACTTCAGACCGAGAACTTAAGAAAGTGGCACCAGTGATGACCACCAGTGATGCTCATCTAGCTATATTGCAATATTGGGACAAAATGGAAGTTACTTACCACCAGAGATGCCCACGTGGCGCATACGTAATAAACCCCTCCATGCACACACAACACGTATACGCCATGTTGCGCCTGCATTTACATCTGGAAACACCACACACAAGCACCAATTAACACTCGATTTTCAGTTTTATTTGAATTACATAAGTATCTTGAACATGGACACACATGGGGGAATTACATTGGGGCCTTGGGTTAGCGTTGCTTTCGCCAGCGAATAATTCGCAGTTTTAGTGGGTTAAATTCCGAACATAACGAACAATGGCAGGTGGCAAGGGTGAGAGGGCACGAGCCTCCAGCAGAGGCGGGGGTTCAATAATAAATGCTGCTGTTAGTCTACTACGAGTACAGTCGAGGGACGGGGCGTGAGGTGTGGGGGGTTCGGGGATGCGGCGTTCAAGTTCTAAACTCTTGCACTTGGTCACTTATTCTATATACATATTGCGTTCGCTTAAACCTGACTGACGACTGGCGACTGACTGCTGCTTGCATGTATTGTATGTACATCTTCCCGGCTGATCGTGGCCTGTATCCTTCTTCGCTTTTATTGCACGCTTAATAATTAATTTTACACTTATCGAAACCAAATCAGAGTGGGACCGGGGGACATGAGCACAATAAATAGTGGCGGTTGGAACAAATTAGGGGGTTTAACGTTTAAGATAGAAACCATTAAGATTAGTGTTAAGCTTTGTATGGTACACACAAGGCACACGGTGGCAGGTGGCAGGTGGCAGGCGGACAGGGGGACAGGGGTCCCCGCCCAGAGGAAGCACCTAGTACTGATACCAGGGCTGCCGGCGCACCCACTGCAGGCGATTGCTGGTCTGATCCGAGCGGATCTTGATGCTGGCTCCCTCGGCGGCGCGCACAGTTTCCTTCACCTGCAAGGACGGAGGAGGATGATTAATGCTTAGAAGGAAGATGTGAAAAAATAGCGAAGAGCAGCAACTTACGCTCTGCATGAGGTTCTGGGCATTGCCCACCAACATCTCGGTGGCCTCGCGATCCTCGTCGGAGCCCTGGGCTCCCAGCATTGTGGCCTTCACCGTGGACAGGATCTTCAGCTGGGTGCCAATGGTGGGTATGCGCTCGCACACCTGCAGCAGGTTGGTGCGGATGCGGCGGTCCGTGCACTGGCGAGCCAGCTCCTTGGCCAGCCGCGTCACATCCTCGGAGGCCTCGGCGATCTTCTTGGCGGTGGCGATCAGCTCGCGCTTGCTGCCGCGCGAGTCGGACAACACCAGCTCACTGAGGCGGGCCATCAGGATGGCCATGCGCTTGGCGGCAGCGATGATCTCGTTGTCCTTGGACGACCACTGACGCACCTCCTGGTGCAGGCCACGGGCGGCGATCTGCGGATAAGAAAGTGAGGGTACGAATTAGTATCTGAGTTATGAGGATCATCGCTTGGCGGCTTGGGGGCTCACCAGGATGGGCTGATTGGCATGCGGCATGGTGCGGAAGACGCCCTCGTCCTCATCGTCCGTCTCCGGCGGCGGTGGACGCACCGGGGCCAAGCCCTCCCTGGGCAGTGGCGGGCGAGGCGGCGCACGCTCAGCTGTTGGGGGGAGAGAGAGAGAAAACGGATGAGTACGGATACCAGGAGCAGGAGATGCCGTTACACTCACCATTCTGGTTGGACAGATGCAGGGCGCTCAGCTCCGGAATGGGCGGTGGCAGGGATGTGGGCAGCGGCGGCGGCTGGGGCGGGGCAATGGCATCGCGCACCTCGCGCACATCACCCAGCAGGCGCTGGAAGGAGTTCTTCCAGGCGGCGGCCGCTGCCGGATCCGCAATGTTTGTGGCCACCAGCTTGGCATCGCCCACCATGGCGGGCAGCGAGCGCTCCAGCCGGTTGGCCGCGGCGTTCAGGCGTTCCGTGAAGACGGGGTCCTCCGAGTTGTCCGCCTCCTGCTTGGCCACCAGGAGGACGCGATTGATCAGGCGGGCGATGTTCGACGTGTTGTCCACCATCTTCTGGGGCTGGCGGGCGTGGATGGCGTCCTCGCAGAGCTTCGCGTAGACCTGCATGTGCTCCTCGGAGGTCTTGATGAAGTCGGCCGGGTCGGTGGCCTGGTCGCAGAGCGTGCGCATGCGCAGCACCGTGTCCGCGTACTGCTGCTTCAAGTTCTGCAGATGCTCGTCCGCCGCCTTGCTGCCCGGGTAGTTCATCCGGATGCGGCCGGCGCTGATGAGCTGGGGGGTCAGCGAGTCCACCTGGGCGGCGGAGGAGAGCAGAATTTCGGCGATCTTCTTGTTGCCGCAGGCACCGCCGGCGGCCACCATGCGCGACGTCTTCGAGGCGCGGTCGCTGAAGGCCTGCAGGTTGTTCGACTTCTGGTTGAAGTTCTGCTCCCGGCCGGGAGTGCCCTCCGGCAGGAGCACCGCCTCTGTGAACTGCTTCAGCGGCGTGCTCACGTCCATGAAGTCCTGCACGATCCGGTTGACCAACGCGTTCTGGATGGCCGCCTTCAGCTCGTACAGCTTCTGGGTGAGCTGCTTGGCGGCCTGCTTGGCCGCCGGCCCGGAGCCGGCCGCCTGGCGCTTCAGGCGCTCCACCTCGTCGCACAGCTGCTGGATCTCGGCCTTCTGGTGCCCCGGGCAGCCCTCGGCCACCTTGCGGCCCTCCTCTACGATCAGGTTAATGGCGCGCTCGCCCAGACCGCCGTCGTTGATTTCGGGGTGCTGCAGCCACTTCACAGCCTGCTCCAGCCGGCCCTGGATGGTGTGGGCCGTCTGCTGTACACCGGCCTTGTCCACACCGAGCACCGCCTGGTGGACCAGGGACTGGAGCTCGCCCAGGCGATCGCGGATGCCGCGAGCCAGGGACTCCGCCTGCGGCGACTGGCCCTTGCCATCCTGGCGCAGTTCGCACAGGGTGTTGGCCATGGCCGTCACCTCGTCGGCCAGCTTGCGGATGGGGTACGAGTCCTGGGGCAGGCAGCGCTCCGAGATCTCGGTGGCGTTGTCGATCACCTGGCGGAGAGCCTTCTCGCCGACGCCGCCCCGCAGCGCATAGGGATTGGACAGCCACTCGTTGGCCAGCTGCATCTTGTTGGAGATGGCGTTGGAGAGCTTCTTCAGCACCGTGAGGTTGTCCAGCTCGCTGGTGTCCTCGTCGTAGGTGGTCAGCTGCAGCACGCGGATGATCTCCTGCAGCTCGTCGCTCATGCGGGCGGCCAGGTAGTTCCTGTTCTCGGCCGCCTCCTCGGCGCCGCGTCCCTGCTGCTCCACGATGTGTATGTAGACCTTCATGCTGCAGATGAGAATGGGGGCCAGGGTCTTGACCTGCTCCAGGCAGCGCACGAGGATCTCGCTGTGCACCTGGTGGGTCAGCTCCTTCTCGCGGGCGCCCACCTCGCGATGCACCTTGCTGAGGCAGGGCGAGAGATCCTTGAGGAAGTCCACCAGGTGCTCCATGGTGTCGATCACCTCGGCCACGGCCAGGTAGTCCAGCACGCGCTTGCACTCCTGGATGATCTTGCGCACCTCGCTCTCGTCGAAGCAGAGCAGCAGCGAGGAGGTGCCCTGCAGGATGCCGCGGCTCCCCTCGATCAGCTTCTTGCGCGCCGGACCCGAGTACGGGTCGGAGCGGAGCATGTCCGAGGCCTCCTCCAGCAGCTGCGAGGCACCCTCCACGCGGTGCAATGCCGAGGGCATGTCCTGGCGCAGGATCTTGTCGTCGGAGCTGTTGATGGTCTCGCGGCCGACCTTCACCAAGTTGGCCACAGCCGCCGACACCACCTGCACCGGCCGGCTGAGGTCGGGCATTGCGTTGCCATCCTCGGCCTCCTCGTGGAGGATCACCAGGCGGGATACCTGGGGGGCAATGAGGAAATCGCATTACTAAGGTGGGAGTAGCATTCGACTGTGAGAGGGTATTTAGGGAGGGTATCAGGAGAGGGGAGCAAGCAAACTTAAACTTGTTCGGGTTCACGGGGATTGCTGAGGAAGATCTTCGAGGGCTGCTACAGACCTGCAGGTGCTCAGGAGAGCCTCCGCCGACCTGAATTTCCCCGTGAGCGAACTAGGTTTCAGGATCATCTCCAGACTATTTAATAAATCTTTCTAATCACTAAGCTACTGGGAGCTCTGCGAACTCTGGGGAACCCACACACTCTTCCTTCCCATCGGCAGCAGCCCCAGTTATGTCCCCCGCTTCAATGAAGCGCACTGATTGATCAATCAATTTCGCCCCGGGGAAACGGGGCAATGAAGTTGTTTTTTAAGGCCGCAAAATGGTTAATGATCGTGCTGAGATCGATCCAAAGCAAGTCGAAGCCCACTCGGTTTTATCAGCGATCCGGCAATCCAAATACTCAAATATTCAACGGCTTCTCGCTCTATTCATTCACAGATTCACGGATCCCCAGAACGAGAGCAATGCGAGCCGAAATGGATGTTGTGTTGGGAGCGTGGGCGTCGCCACAGAACGCCACATGGTGCATGGCATTTGGACTTGACATCAGCATCATCACCTGCTCAAGGTGTTTTCGCCCATGGCTATTTATAGAGAGTGAACTGGCCGTTGAGACCGAGACGGAGACGGAGACGGAGACGAAGGCGGCGAGCACTAATCGCTAATCCCCCCCCTGAGCCCATCTAAACGGAAACTAAATCGAGGCAAGAGCAAGAACTAAGCGGTTGTAAGTCCAGGGATTAGGCGCTTCAGATGCTCAAGTGAACTGGGATTACACAGCCTTTGGCCACCTCTCTAGCCTCTCTGGTGTGGTGGGTGGAGGGGGCGCCAATTAGCAGCACAATTGGCCCACTTGATTAATTAATTACGTAATTAGGCGGACTAGCTAGCCCCCCTAGTCCCTGCGCCTGCTCCATCGACTAATTATGTGCCCCTCGTGCATGGACAGAGACATATGTGGTCGCGTTTGTGTATCAGTCTGCTGATTGATGTGCTGAATGATCGTTTTTAATTCATTTGTTTGCCAGCGCCGAGCAGCGATCATCGGCACCCACCCACCGACGCCGCATCCCTGCCGGCGGATGACTAATGCACTGGGCTTGCTTTTTGGCACAGTTTTCAGACCACAGTCCTCACTCATCCGCATCCGATGGCGGCGGAGGCCCACACCTACACCTACACCTACAGCGTGGCCGTGGCGTGGTGTGCTCGGATGTGTGTACCTACACCTACTCCTACACCTTTGTTCCCCCACTCACCGCGCCCGCGCCAGCTCCCGCGCCTCGCGAGCCCATAACTTTTGCTATGATTTCATTTTCATGGCTTGTTCGTCGTAAATGTTTTCTTTTCATTTTATTTTGGTTATTTCTTCTCGCACCGCTTGGATTTTCCTAAACGTATTTTCTGTTGCTATTTTTGGATCTCGGCCAACTGGCCCCAACCCCTGCCCCCCCTCTGGTTTGTTTTCTTCGCCTTTGCTTCGGTTTTTTCCCCCCCATTTTCTTTTTTCATTTTCATTTTCATTTGTTGCGTTATTAAATTAAAATTCTGCTGTCCTCAGGCTCAGGTTGGCCGGCTGGCCACTGATCAACATTTATTCTTATTATTTCTACCTCATTTATTTTTAGACCCGTTAAGTAACGCCAAAACAGCAAAACAACCAAGATGCGGATCTCCTCCTGCTCTCCGCGAGTTTGTTTCATCTCAAAATAGTGGGGGAAACCACAAACAAAGGGATCTACACCGAGGGAGAGAGCGGGGGGGGTGCCCGGACACATGCCACACAGATGCAGTTGGGGGATGATGTCAGGTGTCGGACTCGGAGACTCGGAGACTGGAAAGTCAGGGGGAGTCGGGAGGAAGGCAGCAGGAGACTGGCAAGTGGACTCGGGTGAAAACTCACAACTATCGATGCTGCTTCTAGCGTGTACTTCGAAGCACAGAAACAATTTCGGACTTGGTATTACAGGGATCGTTCTTTGGATCGTTTTAATAGCTCAAATTCACATCCCTTTAATACCAAAACCAACTGGCAATACATCTCTCTGTGCGTGTGCTCTCTTAAATACGATTTATACGATTTATTAACCACGGAACGTTACCTTCTTGGGCGCCAATTTGCTTACTAGCTATAGCTATTTCGGGCGAGAGATACACTTTAAACGAAAGTCGAACCCCCGTGCCATCGTCCCCAAGGCGTGGACCCCTTGTGGGCGGGATGCTTACCTGCTGGGCCACAGGATCTAATATGCTCTCGATGGTTTTTGTGTGGAAGACGGGCATCTTGGCTGCGCTTTTCCTCTCCTGCTTCTTGCTTCTTGTTGCTGGCTTGCTCGCTGCTTTCGGTATGTGTTTATCTCACCGTCTTGCTCTCAGTTTTTTGTGGGCCAGTTCCGTAGTATGCTGGAAGAAGCAACAAGAAGACATTTAAATGAGCGAAAGACGTACCACCGCACCGTACTGGGCAAACATCTCAGGGAGCAATCTCTCTGAATTCCATTCCAAGAGCCAGATAAGACCAGTGCAAACAGGGCCATGTACACGTAGGGAAATGAATACTGTCATGAGAGCAAAGGGGGCCTTACAATTCACGAGTTGCGAGCTAAGAACTCCAAGTTCCGAAACTTCATAGCGATCATTGATTTGCTGTTTATGTTGGGGCACAAACAATATTCAATTGAATGAGTTGCCATGAGAAAGCATCATGTAAATCAATTGATTGGAACACTCAACCGCTAGCCTTGTGTCCGATTCCACTGGCAATCGGATAGCTGGGAGGCTTATATCAGATTGTGAGGTAGCTTGGTCCCAACTTTACGGGTAAGCAGCTGGGGTGTGCAATGCGTTCTCCAGGGGGCTTCCACATTAATAACCCATTCCTGCATATCGTTCGGTTTCGGGTTCTGTTTCGGTTTCGCTTCTGTTGATTCAGTTGGCCCGCCTGGCCTGTTTTCCGCTTAATAACGATGACGCATCTCGTGAGGTCACTCCCAAGACTTTTGGGGGATGTCGATATTGGCGATTCGTGGCCCTGGCCAAGGGAATGGAGGAATGCGAATGGGAATCGGTGACGCACTAGCCACTAGCTCAGTAAGGGTGCGGAACGTAGCCACTTAAATAATTGGCCCTGATTTACGGGTAACCAGATTGAAATGGGGAAAATGGAAAAGCGAAATCCGCGCCAAAGACATTGAAAATACGACTTCCTCCTGTGCGGGGGAGGTGAAAAAAGAACAACAAAAAATCAGCCAAAGTCTCTTCGCCACCATTCCGCTCTCTCTCTCAGTCACCTTCCCCTTTCCCACCAGACTGTTGGCGCCCCGGAGAAGTATTTCTGGATTTTAGAACCTTCTTTGCGCCTGCAATGCACACACAGACGCACACTCACACGCACACGCAGACGGTCGGCTTGCCGGATAAATATCTAAATATACACATCAGTTCTAGAAATACTTGTGATGTACGTCCGCCACTTATGGAATTTCGCCTTCGATTGATTTTCGCCATTCTCAACGCTCCGCACTCGGCGCTGCTTCGAAATTCATAATAAATAGCCAATGTGGGCTTTATTGGGGTTTATTGACTTGGTTGTGGCCATTTATGGACAACAAATTGCTGCACACACCCGACTAAAGTCGACTAAGCCGACTGAACGTCTAAGTGTCTTGACGTCCGAACCTCCAATCGGAACAGGTTGAGCGTCAGGAAGCAGCCGCTGATCCAGGTCTGATCGGAAGATAGCTCCGATTGGAACTTATCAGCTGCATGTGTATGCGTGGAAGCTCGCCAAGTGCTGCGCTGCTGTTTATTAATTCCAATGGGAGAGTAAATGCGCCCCAGGGTATAGATTCCCCCAATGGGACGGAGGAGGGGGACGCAAGCTGCTGTGTCCCAATTGGAATGATGATCGTGCGGGTGCGTTGGCGCGCGCGTACACACAGACACGGCGATGCATATGCATATTTGGGGGCTTGAAGTCTCACAGAATCTTCCTCACGTTCTGGACAAAATATGTACATATATTTCCATTAGCCATGGAGTTTTTGTTGCATATTATTTCACTGGTTTTCGGCTTTGTCACTGGCTGCTTCATGCGAATTATTAATCACGGCGCACCAACACACTCTCCCCGAGTTAGCAGAAACAATTGGTTCACACAGAGACACACAAGAACAAAAACAGAAAACAGAAAACCGAAAACCGAGAGCAGAAGAGGAAGGCAACTAGAAATTAGAGAAAAAATAACGGAGTGAAGCACGGCGGGCGAATGTTGTTAGCTGTAGGTTCTCGTTCTTCTGGTCGCATCAACAATTAATTTACGGTTTACGGAATAGAATACTCTGTATATGTATGCCGTTATTTACTTTGTCCGGCTCGTTTCTGCTGCGCCCAACTTGCTTGCCCTTTCAATACTAAAGCAACATGAGATTAATTTGCTTTCGAAAAGCTCTGATTGAACTATATTTTGCTCGGGAAGCAGTGTGACCAAACAGTTTAACTAAAAGACGGAAAATGGGGTCCCACGTAGCGCTCATCCAGTCTGCGCACTGTGGGACCAGTGATCAGTGGGCGTAACAAAATTCTAGTTCCACACAGGAAATTAAGAAGATGGCAAACATATCGCTTCGTTTCTCAGCTCCCTATTTGTACTCGCACGTTTTTATTGAAAGTTAATTCGATCGGAAAATGTGGTGCACATTTATTAGATTTAAGTGCTTCCTATCATGTTAACCAGCAGCAAAGTGGCGTGCATCAAATAAATATTTATTGAAGATTCCACAAGTCAGAAATATTTATTCATTTACGGATTTACCAAATAACTGTTGCCCATATATATCCGAAATATTAATTAGCAGCAGTGCCAAGTTAGTTTGTCCGCTGCTTACATCACTTCTGCCCACTGTGCACGCGTTTATCGCTGTTCTCCGTTCTTTGTGCTCTGCTCTTTCCCCTCTTTTTCTTCTTTCACTACCCTGCTGCAGCGCTTATCGATGAAAGCCAGCGATATCGATTGGTAGCCACGTTCTGGCAGTGATCGCATTTGAAAGCGAAGAAATGCGCGCAATTAAATAACACCCGCAAATCTCGCAAATCGCCGTTACGATTGCATAATAAAAATATGCGCCATGTGCATGCGATCTATTTGTAACGTATTTCTCGCGTTACGTGCCGCCTGGTGGGGAAATACAGGGGCTGGGCACATGTAAGTAAGTATTAAACACCACGCTGCACTCCAACTATTTCCGTTGACTGAGTTTGGGAAGCTCCAGTTGGGGCTGCTCTAAGTTTTCGGGCGCAGTTTGCCGTGGCTTCCGTCTGCGTGAGCCAGTGAAGAAGAAGTTCACACACAGCCGAAACAAAACGGAAAAAACAAAGATAAGTACAGTGGGAATTGAAAGCCATCAATGGGGACGAAGCTCCCATGCCCTGCCAATTTGTGGGGAAACCCAGGAGACAGATAATCATCCCAATTTATCCGACAAATCCGGCATCCATTGAGGCTGAGTCAGTGGGAAAATCAAGAGCCCTTCCTTAAAATAAATTATTACTTATTTATTAATTAATTAACTAATTAATTAGCGCTGCTTATTTCGTATTATTTTTCTTAAAGGGGTGGTTCTCAGAGGCTCAACTCAGATATCATCTTCCATCAAGAGCCTTATTTATTCTTCATTTCATATTAACTTAAGAAAGTTTTGGGATAGGGTATGATACCATGCCGGCATGATCTCTATATGGCGGCCATCTCCAGCGGCAAGAAACCACCCACAAGGCATGACACGATCGCTGCCATCCGAAATGAATGAAAATTGCTGGTTTTCCACTGAGTGGCTTGAGCAGCTTTCTTGTGGTTCGGCGCGTGCGCATGCGCAGCCAGCTAACTATAGTAGCAACTGCCACGGCTTGGCTGGGCTGTGGCACGGAAGCGCTGCCAACTGGCGATGGGGTATTCCAGCGCCGCGCAGCGCATTCCGCGGGCCTGTATAAATAAAATGGTCGCAGTGGGGCAGCAATCAAAAGACTCGAAGCCTTTCCAGCGGCCGCATCGTCGGAGCAAAAGCACCCCTTCAACACTGCAACTTTAGCCAAGCGACATGGATAACCGCAGTTTGGTGAGTGATCGACGTGGGCCAGAGGATTGCCACAGGATTACATTACCATTACCATTACACGTTTCCAGCTGCTGAGGCTCTCGCTGGTGGTGGCGCTGGTTCTGCTGCTCGTCTGTGTTCCGGAAACGGATGCTGGGTAGGATTACTAGGAATTAAGCTCACTCAAAGTGTCTTCGATGATGATCACTTCGATTCGTTTCATATAATCTGACAAACATTTCGAATTGCTGTTCCACAGAGGTTACCAGAAAAAGAAGAAGATCGTAATACATGTGCCCATTCACAAGAAGATTGAGAAGCACATACACACCGTGGTAAAGCACGTCCACCATCACCACAAGCCCCTCGTTCTCAAGGAGGAGAAGAAAGTGATCCACGAGGATCATCGCCCCATACAGATCCATCAGACCAAGGAGCACATCCACCACCATTCACTGCCGTTGGCAGCGGGGGCGCCACCGGCTGTACCGGAGCCGGAGTTTGAGGAGGAGGAGGAGCACATCCATCACCACCACAACTACGAGCACAGGGGCGGACTGCGGGACGACTTCATCGGCGGCGAGGGGAGCAGTAGCGAGGAGCGCTGACTATGCAGCGCTCCTCGGCGACGCAGACTGATTCGATCGTGGACCGATCGCCCATGGACGGGCCACTCCATGTGATTCCCTAGACACGTACTTCATTTTTGTTTGTTTTTTTTGTATAGCCTTAAATATTAGGTTAAGTGTGGGTGATTGAAATAAAGCTTAGCCGGAGCCAGGGACATTCACCTTAGGGTAAACTGCACAGTACCTACCTATTTTAAATGATAATAATCATAATTAATAATTTCTTTAATGCTTCGATTTCTGGTATTCAACTTTGCCATGCTTTATTTATGTAAGCACATTCAATAAAGAAAGAAACCACGGACACAGGATTTCTGGCAAATAGCGTTAAATACACTAAAACTATGTTGTTCTTAAAACTTTACTTATTTAAATAATGCAATACAATACGCACAGAACATATGCCTTCGAGACAGTGGAGCACAAATACTCAAGTTTTATAAAATGTAAGAACATATCTACTATATACGAACCTTCAATTGCTTGCTTTTTATACTCAAAAGAGTTAAAAAACGAATGAAAATCAAATAAAACTTACAATAAATAGAAAGAGTGGTTTCAAACTGTAATTAGATATTTTACCATGAGAGAAACAATTTATTTATTTCTATATTTACTATTTATTTATTTATTTTTTTTTTTTTTTAATTTTAACGTTTCCAATTTTTTTGAAAACAGCTTTTAAAAAGTTATTGGCGCTCGATTTGTTATCGATGTGGTACGATTTCTTTAATCAGTATTTTCTACTGGTATTATTATCTATCTATTATCTAGTATCTAGTATCACTCTACCTTCTCTGTTACCGATTCGTCCATTCCGATTGGGATTTTACCGATTCGTCTATCGCATGGTGAGAAAAAATGGGTGGTAATAGGGTTTTTTCCACTTCACTGACAGTGTGACCAGAAAAGAGTTTTTATTAACGACACACTCAAGGCTGCCAATTCCGCTTTTTTTCCGCCAAATCTGGTGTTGTTTCCACTTCACGAAAAGAGTTTTATATATATCGCTACCTGGCAACACTGATTTAATTAACAAAAGAAAAACTGCAATTTTTTTGTAAATTACGGCGAGCGAGATTCGATTTTTTCGTTCGCAACAGCCTCAAAACGCGACGTCCGCCATCCCGCTGTCCAACAACGGCGGAGCGCCAGTCCCGGAGTCCGCATCAAAGCCGAAGCAAACCCGCAGCATTGCCTTGCCCCACACACAGCTTTCCCCCCGAAAAAGCAGAGCGCCCCCGTTCACGGCCCCAGCCCCGCCCCCCGCCTGCTTGCCCAGTCGCTCCTGCCCTGCAGTCGTCCAGTCATCCAGCTCTGAGAATCCCCCCTCTCCGGGGGCTTAGTCGGAAAAGAAAACAAACGCAACTCAACGCCTTGCGGGGAGAGAGAGCGCTGGGCCGAGCCGCGTTGAGTTGCGGGGGCGCAACGGAGTGAAGGGCAGGCTGCCTCCTGTGAGTAAGCGGAAGCAGCCAGCACAAGCACTGGCAGAGGCAGAGGCAGGGACAGAAGTGCAAACAGCAAGAGGTGTCTAGCAACGTGGATCCATATCCATCCGGCAGCTGAGAGATGCAGCATAGGCCACCATGGGTTCGCAGACCTTGGAGATACTGCGCCAGGGCGTGTGGGCCTCGCTGACCGGCGGCTACTTCTACGATCCGCACCAGGGCGTCTTTTGCAACGTGGTGCACCTGTACCTATGGCTCTACTTGCTCTGTTCGCCCTTCGTGGCCTACCTGGTGAGTGTTACCTGCTTTGTGCCTGGCCACCAGGCACCCAACTCATCTCAGCGGAGTAACCGACTCTCCTTGTTGTCTTGTAGTATTTCCCGAGCACTTGGTTGACATGGTGCCTGTACTGCGTGCTCACCAGCCTCACCATCCTGATGGTGAAACTGGCCAACCTGGCCCTGCACCGGCTGTACGATCGCGCCCAGACCATGTCCGACGTGAACCTCAAGGGGCAGTTCTTCAAGGTCACCAAAGAGACGGAGCCCAGGCACGACGACGAGGGCGGCATCGAGATGAAGGTCATCCGGCCGGGCGGCTCGCGAATTTCCGTCGAGCAGGCCATCAACGAGGCCAGCGAGGAGAACAGCATCATGTCCATCGACAATGTGAACAGTATCATTGGTGAGTCCATCCGCTCTCTTTTCTGCTTTGGTCAGCTAACCTTGGGAACACACATGTGTCCATCGCCTCCACTAGATCTCAAGGTCGATGTGCATCGTAAAAACAGCTCGGAGTCCATCGAGCTCATGTTCTACGCCCCCTCCATGCTGTCCGGCGGCAGCCAACAGGACCAGCAATCCCTCGCGGGGTCCGCCAGCGTGAGCAAGTCCATACGGAGCACGGGAGCTGTGGGCGGAGGCGGTGCCAACTCATCCAACAATGCTGCCGCGCAGGCGGAGCTCTTCAACAAGTACCTCACCGTCTATCCGGAGCTGGTGGAGGCGCCCGGCAGCAGTGCGGGCAGCGCCGACGGCGGCAGCAGTGGCGGCGACAGCAGAACCGGCCCACCAGCCGCCAATGCAATGGCCGGATTGGGCCCTGTGCAGCACGTGAGAACAGGACATCTGTCACGCAAGTGCTCCGAGGTATTTAGCCGCCGGCACCGACGACGGCTGGAGCGACAGAGCAGCTTGGACACTGCTGCGGCAGCGGCTACCGGCTCCGGTGGCGAGCATAAACTGATGCGCAACCAGTCGGACACAATTGCCACGGCGGCGCCATCTTTCCTGCACTCCCAGCCGACGAATAAGGCACGCGGCCAGGCCAATCCGCGCCAGCACTTCATAGCCAGCACACCAGCCACGGGAATGGGAGATCCGTCCTCCACCGCCGTGGTGGTGATTGCACCCGTCTCGAGTTCCTCAGCCAATCCCGGACGCTCGTCGCGCCTCCAGCGGCACCGCAGCTCCGAGACGCACGACGAGCGGCTAAAGCACCAGAATCGCGGCGGCCTCTTTCAGCCGATCCTCCACCATCCGCACCAGAGTGCGGCCAGCAGCATTGGAGCGCTGGCGGTGATCGGAGGCGGCAGCGGCGGCTGTGGCAGTGGCGGTGCCAACGATGTGGAGGACATGGAGCTGGGGCTGGCCAGGAATGCGGGAAGCGGCGGCGTGGCTGACGCTTGCACCCGGGCCCTGCAGTCCTGGATACTAGGTGAGCTTAGCGAGTTTCGCAGGTCGCGTGGACGCGTGGACGCACCTACCTAACGCCTCTCGTTGTCTCCCCCCGCAGATTCCTCGTCGGACGTGTACCTGGAGGACGATAGCTACACCAAATCGGATCTGGGCATCGAGCAGCCGCACCAGCCGGCATTCCGGGCCCAGCATCACCACCATCACCACCACCACCACCACCTGCACCATCACTTGGGCGGCGCGATTATCCGCAAGGATCCCACCAGCACCATGTCTGCGCTCCAGCTGGCCGGCGGTCCGCTTCAGGGCGCGGGTGGGTTGGGAGCCGGTGGCAGTGGTGCTGGCGGAAGTGGAACCGGAGCAGGAGCAGGCAGCTCTGCTGCGGGGATAAAGCGACGCAGACATTCCAATGCCACCAGCTACCATAAGCAGGGCAGCTCGGCGGGTCAGGGAGTCAAATCGGCCCTGATGGGCGGCAGCAGCAGCGGCGGCGGAGCAGGCGGCACTGCCGGCGGAGGAGTGGGCATAGCGGCCGGCAGCGGGGGAACTGGCGGCGTGAGGCGCATCAAGAGCGCCGCCTTGGAGGTGCTCTGCCCGCAGCCGTCGGTCTCCAATCTCAGTCCGCATCCGAACAGCGTGGAGGCCATATCGGGGCAGCAGCAGATGCGGAATCCCCTGCCGCCGCCCAGCAAGAGTCTGGTGCGAAACCAGCACCTGAACCTATATCCGACGCAGGGCTACGGAGACGCCAACAACTCTGGCTCCATGGGGGCGGGCGGCAGCGGCGGCGGAGCGCCTGGCGCTGGCAGCACCTGCAGCAGCCTGTTTTTCGGCAGCTCCAGTGCCTGTGGCTCCACCACGGCCCTGATAGAGCCTCCGGTGTACCCAATTGTTGAGCACTCGGACGAGAAAGCGTCGCACGACCCCTCGGAGCAGGACGACATCTGCCTAGGCATTGGCCAGGGCAACGCCGATGACGACGACGAGGTGGACGACGTCCCCATCCGCAGGAGGACGCGGGCGCTGGGCTGCAGTCAAACGCACCACAGCGCGGAGTCGGATGTGGGCGGTATCCTGGCGGACGATGACGACGATGTGTTCAAGGACTTCGACGACAACCTGGAGCACATCCTCAACGAGCTGCAACTGACGCACAGCCAGCTGGACGATGTCCTCAAGACCCGCGATCTGCTGCGGCATCCGTATCTCCAGAACCAGAACAAGCCGGCGACTGGATCGGGATCGGGATCGGGATCGGGAAGAGCGCCAGGAGCAGCAGCAGCTGGAGCGGCGGGTGGCGGCAACGATGACGACGACGAGGAAACGGAGGACAACAACACCGGCTCCAGGTCGCCGCTGCTCAGCGAGCGCAACCGCCAGCAGGCGACGCTGCGGGAGATCCAGGCGGACAAGCAGCTGCGCCAGGAGCTGGCGCACCAATCTGGGGCAGCAGTGCCGGCCCCTCCTCCTGCCCCCGCACCCATCCGCAGCGAAGCGGACTCGGGCTGCCCATCGAGCGACTGCGAGCAGGTGAGCGCCAGCTCCAAGGACCAGCTGCTGGCGGGCATGGAGCCGGAGCACCAACACCAGCACCAGCAGCCTCCGCCGAGGTCCCTGCTGGACGAGGAGCAACCCTGCACCTCCAAAATGGCAGCCAAGAGCCTGGGGGCCATCCCCAAGGTGGTGAAGTACCGCGAAGTGGACGAGCTGCGGCGGCGAAGGCGGGGCGGATCCCCGGCGGACGCCGCCGACGTTGGCAACGAGTTCGCCCTGGTCAAGCAGTCGAAACTGGCCTCGCGCAACTCCTCCTCCTCGAACTCCACGCACAGCATCAGCCTGACGGACAGCCTCACGGCGGACATCCACAAGATGCTCTGGCTAATGCACGGCGGCGCCGTGGACGAGCGCGGCCGTCCCATCGCCGGCATTTCCGCGGACGGCACCCCCATCCCGGCGAGCAGCAGCCTGGTGCCGCCGAACATGTCCAACGCCCACTACCAGTTCTACCAGGACGCCATCCAGGCGCTGCAGTGCGCCCACCCCGCCTCCGGCTCCACCGTGGAGCACATGACGAACATCGAGCGGGCGCTGGCCCGGGACAAGCTGCGCCTGGACGCCAAGCTAATGTGCGAGCAGCTGGCGGCGGCAGCGGAGGCCAACGCCAACGTCAGCGGCCACCGGGGCACCTCGCTCGCGACCCAGCAGCAGACGCAGCAGCAGATAGGCATGCTGATGGGCGGGAGCGCCGGCGGGCGGCACGGCTCCGCCGGCGCTCCCTTCTCGTTCCAGGGACTGTTGAACGTGATCCGCAACGAGCGGCAGCAGATGGCGCGCAGTCACCTGGACGCACTGCAGCAGCTGAGCGACGCGGCCGCGGCCGTGGCGGCGAGCAACAGCGAGGCAGCCTCCGGATCGGCCTCGGGCATGGGAATGGGCGGCGCTGGCGGTGCCGGGGGAGTGGCCAGCGGCGGCGGCGGCGGCGGAGGAGTGCTCAGCGCCCTGGGACTGGCCAACCATCCCAGCAACCAAATCAGCCAGATCTCGCAGCCCATGCTGAACGTGGACGGACACTTTGCGCCCTACTGCGACTACTGGAGGCCGGCCTGCCACCTGTCCGCGGCGGAGAAGCCGGCGGCGCCCAAGAGCTTCTACAAGTACCGGTTCAAGTTGTGCGGACAGGAGCACGAGTTCAAGATCGCCATGGACCGGCTGGAGCTGCTCGCCCTGTTCGACCGCGACCTGCACTGGCTGCACGTGCTCCTGGCCAGCCTGCTGTGCACCATGGTGGCCTGCCTGGGCGCGGCCATCCTGCAGCACGACCACTACAAGGACCTGTGCGCCCTGCTCTTCTGCGCGGTGATCGCCGGGGCGCAGTACTCGCTGGTGAAGAGCGTCCAGCCGGACGCAGCGTCGCCGGTGCACGGGTTCAACAAGACGGTGGCCTACTCCCGGGCCATCTACTTCTGCCTGGGCGGAGGCCTGCTGCTCCTGCTGAAGCGCCTGGACACGGACTACGGGGAGCGGCCGCCGGACCTGGTGGTCTTCTTTGGCCTGCGCTACTCACCCGCCGACGTGGTGGCCCTCCTGCTGCAGGCGCTCTACATCCTCCTCCTCTGCTTCCCCGTCATCTTCTCGGTGGGCCTGTGCCCGCAGATAAACACGTTCCTCATGTACCTGCTCGAGCAGATCGACATGCACGTCTTTGGCGGGAATGCGGCCAGCAGTCTGTTGGGTAAGTTCTCCCCTATCCCCTCTCCATCTCTTGGGTGAGTGCCAGGCGACTAATGGGTCTTCCTCCCCTCCAACAGGCTCCTTTCTGTGCGTGCTGCGCTCGGTGCTGGCTGTGATGCTGCTGTACGGCCCGCTCTACGGGGCCCTCGACGAGCAGCGCGGCACGCAGTACATCCTGTTCTCCATATTCTGCGCCATGCTGGTGCCGCTGGGCTACCACCTGTCCCGCTGTGCCAGCGACTTTAGCCACCTGTGGCGGCTGATCAAGACCTGCATCGTGAGCACCTATCGGGACGACGAGGACGAGGACGACGACCTGAGCCACGTCCAGCAGGGAACTGGCAACAGTGCGGCGCTGCAGCTGGCCACCAGCACGCCCAAGCAGCGCCGCCACACGGAGCTGAAGGCGCAGACGCAGACGCAGGAGCAGGAGCAAATCGAGCTGAGCTCGCTGGAGCATGGGCTGGCGTCCAACAATGAGGAGCCGCCCGAAAGGGAGCCGGCGGACGACCAGCTGGAGACCGAACAGGACATGGCCCTGGGGCAGAAGCACAGCAAGTCGAAGGCCTCGTCCCTGGGCAGCAGCCAGCAGACGCTGGCCAAGACCATCAGCAGCAGCAAGCGGGCCATCACCGCCTCCAGTTCGTACGCCTCCATAGGCGCCGCAGCAGGAGCGGAGGCGACGACCGAGGAGGCCGAGGAGCAGTCGCCAGACCTTCTGGCCTACGAGCACCAGCAGGCGGCCAAGGCAGACGAGGCAGGGGCGGAGGCGGAAGCAGAGGCGGAGGACAGGATCTCCAGCTCATCGGCCACGAATCCAGGCGACATGTCAACCCTGACAGCGGGAGCAGGCACCGCCACAACAGATGCCACGCCCGCCTACCTGGAGGCGGATCCGGGCGAGAACGAGGGCGACGCGCCTGGCGATGATAAGCCTCAGCGGGGGAACGGTAACCCGGGAACGGGCACTGGCACTGGCACCACCGAGGTCAGTGACAACAGCAGTGGAACAGGCGCCGCCACCGGCGGCGGAGGCGGCACCGGGAACCCGAACGCCAGTGCGAGCAGCGCCAGTGATCTGCCCGATCCGCTGCCGCGGAAGTTGCAGGCCACCGTCACGACGCGGCTGAAGAACGACCTGGTGGTGATGACCCTGCTGGCGGTGAGCGTGCTGGGCCTGCACTGCAGCACAGTGTTCACCGCGCTGCAGCCGGACCTCAACGTGGTGCTGTACGCGTTCATCGGCGTGCTGGGCCTGCTGCTGCACTACGCGGTGCCGCAGATGCGGAAGCACATGCCGTGGCTGTGCTTCGCCCGCCCGCTGCTGCGGCAGCGCGAGTTCGGCCAGTTCGAGGTGCTCAATGCGCCGCAGATCATGTGGTTCGAGAAGCTGTACATCTACCTGAGCGTGCTCGAGCGCAACGTGCTCTTCCCGCTGCTGGCCATCTCCTCGCTGACAGCGGACTCGCAGCTGATCGTGGCCAAGTTCGGCCTGCCCTGGGGCACGCTCATCGTGGCCGTTTGCGCTCTGAAGTGTGAGTAGTCCAGCGATGCAACCAGAACTAGAGCTAATCGTATACCCTTCCCTTTCGCAGTCGTGAGGAACGCGTACTCGGACCCCACCAACCAGTACCTGATCATCATCTTCACGGTGCTGCTGTTCCGCATCGACTTCTCCATGGCCACGGAGACCTTCATCATCGACTACTTCTTCGTGTCGCTGGCCTTCCGCAAGTGCTGCGACTTTCTGCTGAAGGTACGTCTCTTCCCCCCTCTTCCCGCTCGAATCCATGTCCTGCAATCCATGACCCGCAAAATACGCTCTTCCGCAGCTGCAATTCATCGTGACGTACATCGCCCCGTGGCAGATCACGTGGGGCTCCGCCTTCCACGCCTTCGCCCAGCCGTTCAGCGTGCCCCACTCGGCCATGCTGTTCCTGCAGGCGGGCATCTCCGCCCTGCTCTCCACGCCGCTGAACCCCTTCCTCGGCAGCGCCATCTTCCTCACCTCGTACGTGCGCCCCATCAAGTTCTGGGAGCGGGACTACAACACGCGCCGGATCGACCACTCCAACACGCGGCTGAGCTCGCAGCTGGAGCGCGACCTGGGGGCGGATGACAACAACCTGAACAGCATCTTCTACGAGCACCTCACCCGCTCCCTGCAGCACTCGCTGTGCGGCGACCTGCTCATGGGTCGCTGGGGCAACGTCAACCAGGGTGACTGCTTCGGTAGGTCCTTCGTACATCCCCGTGTCCGTGTCCCTGTCCATGGCTTAATGCTCTCCTTAATCCTCCCCTACAGTGCTCGCCTCCGACGATCTGAACTGCTTGGTGCACATCATCGAGCTGGGCAACGGCCTGTGCACGTTCCAGATGCGCGGCCTGGAGTTCCGCGGCACCTACTGCCAGCAGCGGGAGGTGGAGGCCATCACCGAGGATGTGGAGGACAACGACGGCTGCTGCTGCTGCGATCCCGGCCACCTGCCGCGCCTGCTCAGCGCCAACGCCATGTTCTCCACCCGCTGGCTGGCCTGGCAGGTGGTCGCCGCCCAGTACGTGATCGAGGGGTACTCCATTTCGGACAACCTAGCCAGCGCCACGCTGCAGGTGTTCGAGTACCGCAAGGTGCTCATCACCTACTACATCAAGGTGAGTGTTCTTCTCTCTCTCTTGGCTATATGAACCCTCAGCAACCTCCGCAACCTCCGCTCTCCCTCCTCCCCGCCCGCAGAGCATCATCTACTATGTGGTGAGGAATCCCAAGCTGGAGCAGTGGCTGGCCTCGGGGCCCATCCAGGATGCGCTGCAGCACACGCTGGGCCGGCAGTTCGTCGACCTGGATCCCATCTTCAACTTCAACCTGGACGAGGACTTTGACTTCCGGGCGGTGGGCATCACGCGCTCCAGCTTCTGCCACGTGTACCTCAAGTGGATCAACTACTGCGTCGACATGCGACGGGACGCGACAGCATCAGCATCAGCTCCAGCAGGCGGAGGCGCAGGAGGAGCAGGTGCCTCATCCGCCCCGCCAATGGCAGCCGCTGCGCCGCCGCCAACGCTACAGCCGCAGCCGGTCACGCCCGCCCACAATGATTCCAAGAGCACGCCCAACCTGTCGGCTCACGGCGGATCTGGTGGGCAGACTGGCGCTGGCCAGTCCAAGTCGCAGTCGCAGCAGCAGCTGCGTCGCCCGCAAAAGAGTGTTGCCCAGGACGGTGGCGTCGGGGGCGGCGGAGGCGTGACGGGCGGAGGTGGCACCGTCGCCGCAGGCACTGCCGGAGGAGCTGGCGCCGCTGGCGGTGGCGGCAACGATCAGCAGCTAAGCAGCTCGCACAGCTTCGCAAACATCTCCCGGCAGACATCGGAGAGTGCCCCGGGCCTGGGCGGCTATGTGACCTACATGGACCAGAACGTGTTCGTTAAGCTGGCGAAGAGCAGCACGGCCACCGGAGCAGTGCCGGGCCCGGGCCCGGGAGCGGGAATGCCGGGCAGCCGCAAGGACAGCCAGGAGAAGCCGACGCTCCGCCTGAAGCTGGCCAGCGTGGGCAAGGAGGCGCCCCTGGTCTCGCTCTGCCTGGCGCTGGGCCTGCTGGCCCGCCGATCCCTGGCCACAGCCTCGCACAGCTCGCTGACCGGCGTGGAGTACTTCCTGCACGGGCTGCACGCCCTGTTCAAGGGCGACTTCAGGATCACATCGCCGCGCGACGAGTGGGTCTTCGCCGACATGGAACTGCTGCACTCCGTGGTGGCGCCGGCGGTCAAGATGGCGCTCAAGCTGCAGCAGGATCACATCACGAACCCGGACGAGTTCCTGGACCCCCACGCCCTCTACGAGGCCATCGACAACTGTTCCAAGGAGCTGGTCATCTCGCACGAGGCAGATCCCGTGTGGCGCAGCGCCGTGCTTCGCGGCGCGCCCAACCTGCTGGCCCTGCGGCACGTGATGGAGGACGGCTCGGACGAGTACCGCATCATCCGGCTGACGAAGCGCTTCCTCAGCTTCCGCGTGATCAAGCTGAACCGCGAGTGCGTCCGCGGCCTGTGGGCCGGGCAGCAGCAGGAGCTGATCTACCTGCGCAACCGCAACCCGGAGCGCGGCAGCATCCAGAACGCCAAGCAGGCGCTGCGCAACATCATCAACTCCAGCTGCGACCAGCCCATCGGCTACCCCATCTACGTGTCGCCCCTGACCACCTCCTACGCGGACACGAACACGCAGCTCTGCCAGGTGATCGGTGGCGCCATCACGCTGGACACCATCCGGCAGACGGTGCTGGGCTGGTGGCACCGCATCCGGGAGCGCTGTCGCCAGGGCTGCAGCTCGGGCTCGGCGCTGGAGCCGCATCCAGGCTCGGGACCCATCCAGCTTGGTGCCTGCAACTTTGGCAGCGGCGGCAGCGTCGTGGGAGCTGCATCCACGGCCACGGGTGTGGGCGCCTCTGCGGGCTCCGGCCTGGGAGTGACTGCCCCCGGCACGGCCAGCAGCACGGGCGGCGAGTCCGGCGACCTGGCGCCCGTCTTCATCTCGGCTCCGCTCTACAACACCCTCACCGTGAACAGCTACTACAGCGTCCGGCCGGGCAATGTGCCGGGCGCGGCCAATCTGGGCGGCAACTATGTGAGCGACAGCCTGGCGGTGGTACGCGGCGGCCTGGCCGTGATGCCCGTGAAGCCCACATCCACCACGCTGATCGCCGGCCTCCTGAACAGGGAGCGCGATCAGGAGACTTCCACAGGATCCGGGCCCAGCGGAGCGGCCAGGGCCACCAGCAGTGGCGGAGTGCGCAGCCGCAGCCAGCTGCAGCAGCAGCAGCAGCTGGGCAGCAGTCGGGAACGGGACCACGAACGTCGGGCCACGCTGCCGATCGCCAGCGGGGGAACGGGGGGAGCCGGAGGAGGAGGCGGCGGCGGCGGCGAGTCCGGCAAGGAGCTGGTCACGCCGCAGGCGCAGGTGGAGAACGAGACAAGTCCGCGCAGCGCCAAGCTATCCTCCTCGTACGGCAGCCTGGGCCTCGGAATGGGCGTCGGCCTGGGCAACATCATCACGACGCCCGGTGACTACCCGCGGAAGACCAAGGGACCCATCTGCCTCACCTCCGCCCCTCTGGGCGGCAGCGGCGGCGACTCGGTCACGTCGGGCCCTGCAGCGGCAGCCGGAACAGGAGGAGGTGCTGGCCCAGGACCGGGACTGGGACTGGGCAGCAGCTGGAAGCCGCGCATCGAAATTTTCAAGAAGGTTATCATCGTGGACGACACGGGGGTGAGTAGCCGGGGGATACTTCCTGCTGGGAAGAGCTCTTTTAACCCGCATCTCGCCGCAGATCTACGACTGTCTGGACATCATCGATGCCGTCGTGTGGCCAAGCGAACGGATGCGAAACAACGGCGGCCGCCTGTCCTGGAAGGACTGGGAGCCCAGTGCCGGCATGGTCGGCCACGTGGTGCACTGCTGGACTCCCAACCACAAGGACATGCGCTTCCGGTCGCACGTCAACCGCTGCGTCTACCTGGTGGAGATCGGCGAGCACTACGTGCCCGTGGAGGAGATGGGTCTGCGGGAGTACAACCAAATCATGGGCAGTTCCGAGGAGATGGCCAACTCGCGGCGCAGCTCCATCCAGCGCGAGTTCCACGACTACAATATGCAGCTGAAGCTCGCCGGCCTCACGCCCATTATCGGGGGCAGCGGAGGTTCCGTCCTTACGGGGGGCGCAGGAGGCGCTGGCGACAACAGCGCCGCCTCAAAATCGCACAAGGCCAAGATCCGAGCAGTGAGCAGCAGCAGCTCCGAGGACGAGGACGAGGACACGCCCGCCACGCACGCCATTCCGTTGCCGCCGCTCGACCTAATGAACTTCAACAGGCTGGTGAACATGTGGAAGGTGATAGCGGACAACAACAAGCGCAGCCTGGACGAGGTGGGCGAGCTGTCGCCGGAGCTGCTCCAGAAGCTGGACGATGCCGTCGCAGCTTACCGCCAGGAGGAGAACTCCGACGAGGAGACGGCGGAAGCCACAGACACGGTCACAGTCACTGTCACTGCCAACGAACCTGAAGACGAGGCCAAGCCGGAACTAGAAAGGGACAAGGACAAGGAGCCGGATACGGATACGGAGACAACGCCAGAAGCTGGCCAGAAGCCAACGGAACCCGTACCCGAGCCCGCAACGGAGTCCCCAACCGAACCTGCACCTGCAATTGAAGTCGAAACCCAACCCGCTGAGACGCCACTGCAAGAGGTCACCGTCTCCAAGCCAGAGGAGCAGCCAGCTCCAGCCTCACCTCCGCCCAGCCCCGTTCCTGCAGAGCTCGCTTCCAACTCTAGTTCCAAATCGAGTTGCCCGTCTCTGAGCCAAGAGGAGGAGGTGGAGGAGACTGCCGCGGCAGCAGCTAAAACGCCCGAGGAGGATCCCCACGGCAATGGCACCGTCGGAGGCGAGAAATCGGCGACGGGAACGGCAACAACGGTTTAGGCTGGCCGCCCCCATTTGCATTTGTTTGCCAAGCAAACACCCCGACGCCTCGACAGGGACACGGACACGGGCACGGGGCCCACGCGGGACACACAACCTTGTAATACATATCAGCAAAGAGCAGACAGGGGATGGACCCTGTGGACGACCATCCCCCGTTGCCTGCTTCGGGCTTCCCCACTACAGGACGCACTGTGTGTTCCCGTCCCCCCAGGCGTGTCCGCGTCCGAAAGTGACAAAGATGCAAACACTTCCAAGAAATCAAAGTAAAGTTTATAAAACGACTGCGTTTAGGGTATATCTAGGGACATAGGAACTCACCTACAATAACTGAGAAGAGGGGCGAGGAGGAGAAGAAGCGAAACAGAAACAGAGAATTCAATTTGTTAGTCTTAAGCGGCAGTTATATGGACATACTCAGCATATAGGAGGAGCGGGCGCGAATCGAGGGCGTATATAGTATATAAACATACATATATCCAACTTGCATAATTGTTGTAACTTTGCGAATTGTAAAACGAACCGAAACTCAACGCTTCTCTCAAGCATTACCTACTTCGTTCTCGTTCTTCGTTCTTCGTTCTTCGGTCTCTTTCTCCTCTTGCTAGCCAATATATACAGTACGGATTATTAAGCGAACCTAAACCTATATACAAAGAATTTATATATATATATATGTATATGTATATTGTAACAGTTAGTTATATAGCTTAGGCCCTAAAGTTAAAGGTTAATGTTACGACGACGCCACACACACGACTCCCACAGAGACACAAAGAATACCAAAATTGATTGTTAAAGCGTAGAGATCCCAGGACACAGGCGATTCGAGGGGCGAGCTCGGACAGCTGAAGCAGTTACAAAGAAACTATAAGATATTACACACGATTCCTAGGTGTAAGCGGTCATGTTGGGGGATTAGCGAGCAGGAGGACGGGTAGGATGACGACGATGTAAAGCTCTCACGTTGCCTTAATATATTAGACTGATTTTTTCTACACACACACACCACACACACCACACTCACACACACCCAAGGAGGGGGAGGACGAGCTGCAGCAAGACGGAGTCCCAGGTCCCCGGAACTGTTAAAGGTTTACATCATGTACATAGAGATAGAGAGAGAAAGAGAGATAGAGAGAGAGAGAGAGAGAGAGGGAGGAGCACTGCGAACAAAGCCACTCCGAGTCCGAATCTGAATCGATGATCGTTCGATGCGTATATATATATAGCCATTAGCCACTATATATACAGCCTAGCCACATGCCCCAATTAGCCAAATCTCTTGTAGACACAACCGAGAAGGAAGGGATCAGTTGAGCCCAGAAACCAAGAGAGGAAACCAACAGATACCAGATACCAGATACAAGCTGCAAACTACGAAGTTCGAAGATGCAAAAATACAAATTACAAATTACAAAATACAATTACAGATATAATAATTTCAATATTACACATATATTTGCTATGTACATATAATATGGATTGTATTTAATTAATATCCAATCTTAGCTGTTAACGAAGCGATCCCTATTCCCCCACTCGCCACTCCACTCCACTCCATTCTTGTGTTTAGTTCCATTTAAAACCGATTCATATTTATATTATACATAAAAGAATTATATAAATCTATATATATATATATATACATGTATATATATGTATATCAATTAAATAAATAATAAATGAAACTTGTTATACAAAAGACGGCAGCTAGCTCTTCTCCAGCGGCGGCCACCAAGGCGTCAGCTCGCTGAGGGCAACGTCGTAGAGCAGGTTCTGGTACTCCTCCATGAGGACTGCAGGGAGAGGAGTTACAAAGTCAGTAAGCTTGGCGGATGCGCTACGCAGCCATACTCACAGTGGGCATCCTTCCGGAACTCGTCCATGAGCGCCTGGCGGGTGTGGATCTGCCTGGTGATGAGCGCCCGCTTGAAGCGCAGCACCTTGTCGTTCATGCTGGACCAGCTCTTGATCAGGGAGGCGGGCGTTGACTTGAGCTTGCCGCGCAGCTCAGCCAGCTTGGTGCAGACCTTGCCCTCCAGCAGGAACATGCCAAAGTAGCTGGAAAAGGAGAGGACGTGCAGTAGTAGTGTCGTTCGTAGGACAGTTCACGTTCGTAGGACAGCACTTACCAGCAGGCCTTCTCGCTGAGCGGCATCTCGACCTCGCCGAGCGGAAGATCCCAGCCAGCCTTGCCGAAGGTGGCGTCCACGTAGCAAAACATACGACCGGAGTCCTCGTCGTACCGGGGAGCGGGATCTTCCCGCACCTCGCGCACATTGCACAGGAGAGGCACGTAGAGGAGCAGCCACTCCGGCTCGATGGCCGTGATTCCGCGTATGAACATCTTGGTGGAGTCGCCGTTCTGCAGCTCGTAGGCTTCCTGGTACACGACCCACTCGGGCGCCTTCTGGCGCAGCACGGACGAGGCGTGCAGGAAGGCCGGCTCCTCCATGTCGGCACAGTTGTAGGCGTACTTGAGTCGTCGCCGCTCCTCCTTGTCGGCAATGTCGGCCAGCGGCACCTTTCTGGCCACCCGGTCGCCCATGCCGGCCAGCAGGATCTGCCGCAGAAAGCGCGCCTGGGCATCCGTGGGCGGCTTGAGTTCCGGATCCACACCCAGCTCCACATCGCTAACGTTCAGGTTGATCTCGTTGGTCAGCTGAACGCGCAGCTTGCGCACCTCGCTGACCGCCTTCGGACGCAGGCCGTTCACCGCACAGAACTCCGGCAGGCGGCCCTGGGAGCCGGCGTACTCCGCCGCTCCGACGGCCCGAAGCAGGACCATCGGATCGCCAAGCAGCTGGTAATTGCCGCTGGCCGCCCAGCTCTGGCGCTTCTGGTGGAAGCGATTCGCGCCCGGCGCAACATCCTCGTCCCGCTGCACGCCCGTCTCGATGAGCACCTCCTGGACCGAGAGGGCGGCCACCAGGCAGACGGTGTAGGGCAGCAGCTGCTGCTGGTTGGACAGGGCCAGCATCTTGCCGAACCGCGGGGCCACTGGAAAGCGGGAGATGACCTGGCCGAGGCGGGTGACGGCCGGCGGCAAGTCGGTCTTCTCCGACGACTTTCTGGCCTCCAAGGCACCCAGCACGGTCAGCCGGTGCTCGGCGGCCTGCAGCTGCGCCTGGTCCGGCGGCGAGGGAAAGGGGAAGTGCACGACGCGGTCGATGCCCATGCAGCGCATTTGCAGCATTAGGTCCTCCACGGGCTTCATTTGGATGTCCGGCTGGGCAAAGGCCTCGAAACAGTCGTTGTAGACGGCGCTCGAGTACAGGCGGTAGCAGTGGCCGGCGCTAATGCGGCCCGCACGTCCCGCCCGCTGGTCCGCCGACGCCTTGGACGTGTACGTGACCACGAAGGCGCTCACGCCGGTCAGCTTGTCGTAGAGACGGGTCTTCTGGCGGCCGCTGTCCACCACGTACTTGATGTGCGGAATGGTCAGCGAGGTCTCCGCCACATTCGTGCTCACCACGCACAGGCGACATCCCTCGGGAGCGGGCTGGAAGATGCGGTTCTGCTTCTCCGACGAGAGCAGCGAGTAGAGGGGCAGCACCCAGAGGGGTCGCCTGTTGCCGGAGATTAGACCAGCCTCGCCATCGTCGTCGCCATCGACATCGTCGTCCTCCAGCATCAGCTCCTCCTGCTCCTCCTCGTCCTGCTGCTCGTGCATATCCGCCTCCGTGTCGTCACCCGGCAGCTTGTAGTCGTCCAGATTGATCTTGGGCAGGGTTATCTGGGCCAGGAACTTCTTTTTGGACTTACGCATGTTACGTATAGTGCGCTTCATGTCGAACTCCAGCTCCTTGGGGTCCTCCGCCTCGACATCTGCACATCCCGCAGCCGCTTGAGGCGCAGCAGGAGTCTTTGTGTGTTCCTCCGCCTTCGGGCGGTCCTTAGCTGACGACGGTGGCGGGTGAAAAGGAAAGGTACGTCTTAGCTTGCGCACTAGCTGGTTGACCTCCTGCTGGCCCGTGACGAAGACGAGGATGCCGCCCTCTGGCAGCTGATTGTGGATCTTCAGGGTCTTGCGATAGGCCTCCGCCACGTAGTCGTCGGGCGTGCGCTTCTGAAAGTGAATGGTCACCGGAAACTGGCGTGCCTCCACCTTCAGCAGCGGCGGCGGAACCTTGAACAGGCGAGCATTCTCCGTGAAATCGGTAACACGCAGCGTGGCGGACATGATAACCAGCTTAAGGGGCTGGCCGCGCTTGTGGCGCAGAGGCACGATCCGCGAGAGCAGGCCCACCAGGATGTCCGTGTAGACGCTGCGCTCGTGCGCCTCGTCCAGAATGATCACCGAGTACTTGCTTAGCAGAAAGTCCGTCTCGATCTCCTTGAGGAGCACGCCGTCGGTCATGAACTTGATGCGCGTGGCCGGCGTCACGTTGCCCTCAAAGCGGATGAGGTAGGAGACTTCGCTCTCCGGCAGATTCATTTCGTGTGCCACTCGCTTAGACATGGCTATGGCGGCCACCCGCCGGGGCTCAGTCACGCCGATCATCTTGTGCTGGGCGTAGCCCGCCTCGTATAGGAACTGCGGCAGCTGCGTCGTCTTACCCGAGCCCGTCTCGCCGGCCACAATCACAATGGGGTTCTCGTTAATGGTCTCCATCACCTCCTGCTCCTCGGCGAGGATGGGCAGACGGAGGCGAGCCTCCTGGACCTCACTGGATCGATGTACGGGCACGTACACGGTTTGGTGGGTGCATACAGGCGTTGGTGGTGCTGCCTTCGTTTTCTTTTCTACTGGCTTTGCCTCGACTTTTGGCGGTGCAGCCACTGGAGCAGGTATGGGAGCTGGGGCAGTGGCCGGAAGTGGCGGCGCCTCATCCTCGTCACTACTGGAGGAGTCGTCATCGTCGTCGTCCTCCTCCTCTAAGCTAACTACATTCGGATTGCGGCGCTTGGCATCAATCTCCTCTTGCTCCTCGATGAGCAGCTTGCGCTTAGATCCCTTGATAGCGTTTACCCGCCTGATGCCTGAGCTCTTCTCGGCTACTACCTGCGCCTGCCGCGCCTTCTTCTTTGCCAAATACTCGTCGAGCGTGGGCAGGCGCTTCAGGCCCACCGTCTGCACTTGGCTGATGGAGGTGTACTGCTGCAGCTCCGCCACTGGAATTTGTACGGCGGCCAGATCGGCCAGCAGCTGGGCGCGCTACAACAAAAACATGGGGGGTAAGTCAATCGGTAAATGTGATCACTCAGAGCAACATACGCCTTCCTTTTTCTTTTTCTTGTCCACGATCGCCTGCAGGTGCTTGCGTTGCTTCTTGGTGAGGATCTTCACGTGCTGCACCTTGTCCACCTTGATCTTGGTGGCCCGCTTCTCGGATGGCAGCACCAGAGCGTTGGCCTCATCATAGCCCGCCTGGTTGGCTCCGGCAACTGCATCAACATCGATCTGAATCTGGATTGGGCATGGGAGGATCAGTAACGAGAGCCTGTCGCAGGGACCAGAGTTACCTTTTTCACGGCCGAGTTATCCACAATCGTTTGCGGATTCTGCCGCGCTTTGGCGTTGTGCTTTTTCTTGCCCATGTTTATTTTTTTACTCCACCGCAAACATTTGATTTACACGTGCTGCGCATTAGCGATGACAGCAACTCGATAACAGCGCGGGCGATTTTAGGAAATTTGTATCGTCAAATAGAACAACCAAACCGGTACAGAGAACAGGAATATAATAGGTATAGGTGAAAACCTTAATGCTTACAACGCATGTAAATAATTTCAACTGTTTTTTTTAATTTGTGAAAATAAATATATATTTATATTCCTTTTGACCAAATGTTTAATGTAAGCTGGAAGTAATTAAGTAGATTTTTCAATAGTTCAACGACTTCCATCCCTAGTTTCACTTGTTCGATAATCTGATAAGAAACGTCACCAGTATACACACATTGCCGATCGAGCCGCCTATCGATATGTCCACATCTCGTACCATCCCTGGAATTTTCATCGCTCGTGGGCCTGTCATCGCTGACAGTAAATCTTTAATCGAATCGTAACCAATGCAATTTTTCATCTTGTCAACGACCAACGCGTGTAGAACCTTCCGTTTTCCGAGTTCAGGTTATCTTTGTTCCGTGCCGTGTGTCGGGCCCCATTATCTTTAGTCGTTAAGTCCGCCCCGGGCCCACCAACAAGTGAGCAGTGAGCCACGAGCCGCGAAATGGTGTCGAAAAACCAATTTCAGCAACAGCAGCAGCAGAACTGGGGGATGCAGCAGTACCCGCAGCAACAGCAGCAGTTCCAACAGCAAAACCAACAGCAGCAGCAGTACTACCAGCAGCAGCAGCAGAGTCCACAGCAGCATCGTCAGAACAATGCCCGCGCCGCCGCCGCTCCATACAGGAAACCCTTCCGTCCGGGGAACAACAACAACGGCAACAACAATAATAATAGTAGCAACAACAACGGCGGAGGAGGACCCGGCAACAATGGAAATGGGAACGGGAACAATGGCAACGGCAACGGGGGCGGCCAGATGATGTACAACTCGTGCCAGATGCCCGATCCGCTGTACATTGACTTCAACAGTCCTGCCCCAGGAGCAGGAAACAAGAACCAGAACCACCACATGGGCAACTCCAACGAGGGACCCAAGAAGAAGCCTCTGAAGGGGAACAAGCAGCAGCAGCAGCAGCAGTTCCAGCAACAGGGCAAGAATAATCAGGGCAACCAGAACAAGCAGCAGCAATTCAACAACCAGATGAACGGCCACAACAACAGCAGCAACCATAACGGTGGCGGTGGGGACTGGCAGCGCTTCCCGGGCCCGCAACAGCAGCAGATGAGTCCCAATCGAGGCGGCGGCTTCAACGGAGGATTCCAGCGAGGACCGCCGCCAAACAGGTCACCCGGGCGCCATATGATGCCACCAATGGGTCCAATGGGACCGATGGGACTAGGGCCAGGACCTCGTGGAGGTCTCGGACCAATGCCGCCGTTCCCGCCGATGCCCTTCCAACCCGGCATGCCGGGAATGCGGGGCCCTATGCCGCCAATGGGTGGACCGCCGCTGCCGCCTCAACACTTCATGCGGGGTCCACGAGGACCACGCCCCGGCGGACCTGGCCCCATGGGACCGATGGGCGGCCCGCCTCCGCCGCCCATGCACATGATGGGGCCACGGATGCCGCCGCGCATGCCACCGCCCAACGGGCCTTTCATGGGCCCCATGAACATGAACGGCGGACGGATCAAAAAGCCCAATCCCAATCTGGTGAAGCAGGCGGTCAAGGGCAAGAGCAGCATCCGGACACTGAAGAACCTGATCAACCAGTACCCCATCGACAAGCCCTGGGTGACCGAGGAGATTCGCGGCGAACACGCCAAGAAGGTGGACATTGAGAACCGGCTGAAGGGCCACAAGGACGACGATCTGTTCGCGCAGTTCAAGGTGCAGCGCGACAAGTTCGTAGCCCTCTACGAGGCGGCCCGCGAGGAGTACCTCAAGCAGGAGGCAGCCAGCGTCATGGCCAAGGTAAGCATTGCAGCGGAATAGACTTCCTTTCCGATCCTTCCCATTGCTCGAACAGGTGCCCCCTCCCGCTGGCGTACTTGGATGTAACCCGACTCCGGGTAGAGTATCGCTTCGAGCCGGAGTCGCGTTGCAGCACGTGCCGACTCCCATTCCCATTTCCCATTCCCTTTGCCGTCTTTCTTGTAGGTAGGAGGAGAAGGAAACCAGAAGGATAGAGAGGATAAAAGATAGCGAGTGAGAGAGACACAGAGGAGGCGGACAAGTCGCAACCTGCTGCACACTACCGGGTTGCGGCCTCCAATGCAGCAGGTTGGGACCTGTCCCTCCGCTTGGCACAAATTCAAATCCGCAAAAGAGAAATCCACCTATTTGGCATACAGTTTACTTGGCCCAACCTCCATTCAGCACCGTTCGAGTCCTTCGAGGGCAGCTGGAATGGTAAACCCTTTGCAAACATGGTTGCCTTTTTTAAATTTAATTTCTGTAAATTATCATTTGGTACTTTTCCAGAGGCAGCCGTCGTAGTTGCATTCTCAGTGCACTTTAAATGTAAATAAAACAAAATATACAACTAATTGTTTATTAACCGAGTTCCCAAGTACAAGATGCTGACTGTTCCCGTTTCCAATTAATATAGTGTGCTTGAACATATTTATGGTATATGATTTACTAAAAAGTACAAACAGTCGAGGTTCTCCCACAGAAATTAGAGCTTTATCCATTTCTTTACGATATATAAAGCACACCCTTTCAGTCTATAAAATAAATTCGATAACTTCCTCGAAAGGCATGACTATGATTTTGTAAGCTATAAAGCTATCCCTACTCAAGAGTCTATCCTATTTTACTCTTTATAAAGCATTGTCCGTTTTCGAATAAATCGCATGCCTAATTAATCGAACTTAATCGATATCCCCTCGATTACAAATATGAGGAGTAGCTCGACTGTAGTCCTTTGGGATACGATAGCGCCGATCATTTACAGACCCCGACGAGTGGAGTGAATAAGAACAGAGACTCGTTCGCTAAGGTCTCGCGGAAACCGGAACAGGCTCGGACATTCAGACTATTAAAAATATTGATTTAACGATAAAACGCTTGATTACATTTTAAAACAACACGTTTGTGATTGAAACCGTTGGCATTACTACTCGTATTTCTTTTGCAGGATGCCAAATCAGACAAAGACAAAAACGCAAGTTCAAATCAGAGCGCCGCCGCCGCCCCTAAGGCCGAAAGCGCTGCTAAAGATGAAACAATTCCAAATCCCTAGGCAGCCAATGCAAACCGAAAACGAATCCGTATCCGAATCCAATCAAACCGAATCAAGATCGATCAGGTCGACGCACGGATCCACACGTCACACGTTCTTTTGCGACTGAGAACTGAGCTTACAAGAAATAAAAGAAAGGAGATAAAATGAGAAATGTAATAATGTTTATAGCGTTCGGTGATCGCCACATCAATCAGCATCTGGATGATGATCGAGTGATCAAGTTTATGTTAAAATTTATCGATAAAGCTAACGATTATGATGATTATGACTCACCTTTTTGCTAACGATGATTGTTAAATGTCACGTAACGTAACGTAACGTAACGTAGAGTAACATATTAAAATGTATTAATATTAAACCTAATCGTAACGTAAAGAGAAGCGTTGTTTGAATCGCTGTTTTCCCCACTCGAAGATCCTCTTTTCCCAGCCCGAGCTGAAGCAATATTAATACTTGATTTGTACACATTACTATATACACTCTTAGCTACATATATGCCTATATAAATTTATATAAATAATTATATGATTACTATTAAATATTCCCTGCCCGAGTGCTTGAGAGAGTGGAAGATGGACAGAGAGAGAGAGAGAGAAAGTGCAGCGCATGTCCAAGTGCTCGGGCAAATTCACTCTGTAAGCATTGAATTATTACAAAACTTGATTGTATTTTTAAATTAATTCTTAAAAATAACAAATTAAGAAGATCAAACTGTGAACGTGTTCTCGATGGTGTGCATCTAAGGATTTGTTTTTGTGTTTTCTTCCCCGTCCAACCTCCCAGTAATCCTTCCGAATCGTTCCCTGCCCATAGAGTAGAGTTATCGCTGATCAGAGAGTGATCAGGCACGGTGTACATACACATAGGCGTACGCACCTCCATAGACCCCAGACCATCTATCGATCCACCTGACAAGTAACCCTGAAGTAGCCTCTTTTAGCGTGGGAATTATGCGTAAATGATAGTAATAAATGGTAGAAATTTCCCCAATAAGTACTAAACTCGGATAGCGAAGACCACATAGTAGTAGCACCAAACTAATAGAATCAGTTAACAGGAGACCCTCATTAGCAATATTATCCTCACGAATTAGGAGACGAACAGGAGGAGCAGTAGCTGTAGTAGTTATAAGACCTCGAACGGGGGACGACGACCACGACTCGTACAATCAGTGGACAAGGAGGTGGAGGCACCTGACCCTCTCAGGTAGTCGTAATAGGGATTTCGAGACTAAATATTTAAGCACGGCCCCTTGACCCTACTTGTCAGGTGCTCGGTAGCCCAGCTGTTAGTTGATTTCTTACCACTGCACCACTGCATAAGACCATCTCCTCCCAGCCACCTCACCACTCATGCTCCCCCCCACAAATGATGAATGCCGAATGCAGAATAAAGAGAAAGATTTCAAACAATAAGCAATTGCGGACAAACTTTTCCTGGGGCATCATTATTCCGGCCCGGCTTGGCTTGGCCATGTTCCCAACCACTTAGCCAGAAGTTCGGGCTACGTAATGGCAGGTAATCCGTCCTCGGGTAGTATAAAAGCAGAACCGCGGAGTCGGCGAAGTCAAAGGTAAGTGAGATCATGGCGCAGGCGGAGGAGGAACGCCCGGAACTGGACACGCACAGTGCTGTGCACTACCACTGGCGAGTGTGGGAGTTAACCGGACTGATACGGCCCAAGGGAATGCCCGGCTTGGGATACTGGGTCTACGCAATCTTGATCAATATGGTGGTCACCCTCCTCTTTCCCCTGAGCCTGATGGCCAAGCTCTTCTTCACGCACAACATGCAGGAGATGTGCGAGAACCTGACCATTACCATCACGGACATCGTGGCAAACCTGAAGTTCGTCAACGTGTTCCTGGTGCGGGAACAGCTGCACGAGATCCGGGTATTGCTGCGCCGCCTGGATGCCAGGGCCACAGAGGTGGGCCATCCGCAGGAGTTGGCTGCGCTGCGGAGCGAGGTGGAGATTGCCAAGAAGGGCTTTCGCTACTTTGCCCGCATCTTTGTGTTCGGCACCACGCTCAGCTGCTTCCGGGTGGCCATTGCTTCGGAACGCCAGCTCCTCTACCCGGCCTGGTTCGGCGTGGACTGGCAGCACTCGACCAGGGTCTACGTCGCCATCTACATCTACCAGCTCTTTGGCCTGATCGTCCAGGCCGTCCAGAACTGTGCCAGCGACTCGTATCCGACGGCCTACCTCTGCCTGCTCACTGGCCACATGCGTGCACTGGAGCTGCGGGTGCGTCGGATTGGCTACAAGCCGAATGATGCCATGGAGTCGAGCTGGTCCGGGCGCGGGGACCTCGAGGCCTGGCGACGCCAGATGCACGCGGAGCTGCTCGAGTGCATCCGGGATCTGATGCTGGTCTACCGACTGCGCAGCATCATCCAGCGCATACTGTCGGTCGCCTGCATGGCCCAGTTCGCCTGCTCCGCTGCCGTCCAGTGCACCGTGGCGATGCACTTCCTCTACGTGGTGGGCGACAACGACCTATCCGCCATGATCCTGTCGGTCGTCTTCTTTGCTGCAGTCACCCTGGAGGTTTTCATCATCTGCTACTTCGGCGACAGGATGCGGACGCAGTCCGAGGCCCTGTGCGACGCCTTCTACGCCTGCAACTGGGTGGATCAGCTGCCCAAGTTCAAGCACGACCTACTCTTCACGCTGGCCAGGACGCAGAGGCCCTCCTTGATCTTTGCGGGCAATTACATCGCCCTCTCGCTGGAGACGTTTGAGACGGTAAAAGCCGACATTAGTACCACGAAAGATAATCCCATTCTTATGTTGTTTACACTTTCAGGTCATGAGGTTCAGCTACTCCGTCTTCACGCTTCTCCTGAGGGTAAAGTGAGCCAGGAAGCAGCTGAGATGGAAGATGGAAAGATGCACAGTCTGGATATTCAAGCTTCGTTAATTAGAGCACCCCCTAGCCACTAGAGCATCCCAGTGTTAGAAACACCAACGTTTGCCAGCTAGGATCTAGAAGCCGGGGAGTCCTGGATAGTTCTACAGAAATTCAATTTAATACTCTTTTATAAACTCTTGTCGAAACGATCAGCTGGACAAGTGAGTTACTGATTTATTTAAACGATTTCACTTTTTCTTGCATAATGGAATGCCGGAAATTTGGGTCAGTCGTTGCCAGTCGTCGCATCCTCAGCCACCGCTGAGGCAGGGCCAGGATCTGCTACTGGCTCTGGATCGGATGAAAGGGCAGGTACGACAGGCACGTCTTCTTCCGTGACGTCCTTCTTTTTCTTCCACATCTTGGCAGCGGCCAGGAGCTTAAGATTGGGTCTCGCCATTTCGTCCTCGGGGAATATGTAGTCGAAGACCTCCTCCCAGCCCTCCTCGACGCCATCGTCTGAGATGATCTTTTGCCGCTTCTTGATGCGACGCGGCATCTTGTCCAGAACCTTCTGCAGCGCCTGGTTATCGATGGCGGCGTCGCGCTCAAAGTCACGCCAGGCCTCCAGCAGCAGGACACGCGACTCCTTGTCGCCCAGCTGGCGAAGCATCTCGTTGGCGCGCTCGTAAATGCGCCGCGCCAGTCGCACGTTCAACTCGGCGTCCTGGCCACTGTCACCATGGTTGAGGCCCATCTCGAACTTGGCGAATGACATCCAGACCTTCACATGCTGGGTGCGCTCTAGAAGCCGTTCGTAGAGCTGGCGAGCGAGCTCCGTCTCGCCCAGGGCTACCTCGAAATCAATGTACGCCTTCCATAGCAGCTCCGGCATGTCCAGGCGCTGCTGTTGCACCGCCAGCTCGAAGATGGCGCGCGCCCGCTCTGTGTCGCCCAGGAGGTTCTCCAGCTCGGCAAACTTCATCCAAGTAACACAGTTCTCTGGCCCGAACTCCAGGAACTTCTCGTACAGTAGGCGGCAGCGTTCGAACTCGCGCAGCTGGATCTCCAGGTCGATGTAGCCCCGAAAGAGCTTGTCACGCGGACACATTCCGATGGCCAGGCCAAGGGCCTTGCGTGCCCGCTGCAGCTCCTTGCAGCGGATCTCGAACTGGGCGTAGAGCAGCCACAGCTTGCTGAAGGTGAACTGCTTGTGCGGTATCAGCTCCAGGCAGGTCTTGTATATCTGGCGCGTGCGCTCCGCATCCTCGGCCTCCAGCTCCTCGTATAGCGCGTAGTTGATCCAAAGATAGATGTAGCGCCGCCAGAAGTTCTTTTCGTTCGCCGGCGGCACATTCGAGATGGCCCGCTCGTACGTCTCGCGGATATGGTCGCGCTCGCCCTCTGCCTCGATGAGCCGCAGGTAGTCGAACCAGGCGTCGTAGTTGGTGGGATTGGCAGCCACCTCCTGCTCGTACTGGTACTTGCGCTTGGACACGATCACGTCCTCGATGCCCGCCCGGTCCCCGTACTTCTTCTCGTGTATGGTGTAGGCCTTGAATAACTCCTGGGTGCGCTCCTTGGGCAGATGGTCCAGCGCGTATTTGTAGATGATACGCGCCCGGTCGTGCTCCTTCTGGCCCTCCTCGAAGCGTGCGAAGGCAATGAACAGCCGCTCCTGGATGTACTCGTCTCCGAAGAACTCCACCGCCCGCTCGAAGACGCGCCGCGCGCCATGTATGAAGCCATGAGACTCCTCGAACTTGGCGAACTTGATCCAATTTTTCACGTCCGGATGCACGTAGACGAAGCGCTCGTAGACCTCGCGCGCTCTATCGATCTCCTTGTACCGCAGCTCGAAGTTAACGTATGTCTGCCAGGCCTGCTCCTCTGGCTGCCACTCCATCCAGCGCTCAAAGACCTGCCGCGCCCCGGCCACGTTCTCCAGCATCTCCTCCATATAGGTGTACTTGTACCAGAACTGGTTGACGCGCGGCATTATGGTGATGGCACGATCCCACAGGTTGCGGGCATGGTTTACCTGTTTGTTCTTCATCTCCATCTCGGCGTACTTCAGCCAGAAGGTCACGTTGCGGTGCTCGTTGTCCAGAGCCCGCTCCCAAATAGAGCGCGCCCGCTGGATCTCCTGCTGCTGCTCCTCCCACTGCGCATACTTGATCCAGTGGCTGACGACCATGCGGTTCTTGCGCAGATTGTCTTCGAATGTCTTTCGCTTGCGCTGCTGGTAATCGGCAAGCTCGGCTGGATCGGATATCTTTTGCTTTGGCGGCGGCGGCAGGATCTCCAAGTCGCGTTCCTTGGCCTCGCGGAGCAACTGCTCCGCCGTTATCTGCACCTCCGCCGGCGCCTTGTTTTTCACCTAATTAGAGCGAAGCAACCGTTGTGATGAAATAAGACTACATTCAAGCTGTCTGCCCACTGCAGTTTCCAAACTTACCTTGGCCACCTTGGGCATCTTTTGGGGCCGCTCCATTGCTGATTTATTGGCTTTCCTACTCAATAAATTGCAAATAAATGAAACTACAATCAAAATTGTCAACAAAAATAATGCCAGCAGAGTAGTGTGACCGGCTCAGGCATATACACTTAATTTAAGCTGGACTGGAGAAACATCGATGTTTTTACAACAATCGATAGTTTATAACAGTTTATAATAGATATTCGTCGAGTAATTGAATTGAATCCTTGTTTCGTGTGTGCGATAGTATTTCGGTTTGATGCTATCGTTGTCGTTGTCAATCGATATATATATAAATCAGCTGTTCTTTTTCTCAAAACGGGTCCGAAAAATTAGATGTTAATTTATTGTTTTATATATTAAAACGTAAGAAACCGAGTGCCGACCGATGGATTCTAATTTGCGCAACGTAAGTCCCAATGCATGCAAGCACTCTCAGTGCCGTACTCACCCGCTATTCCCCTACAGTTCAAGGATTTTCTCACATTATACAACAAAGTGACTGAAATGTGCTTCAGCCGGTGCGTCGATAATCTCAACGATCGCGACCTGGCCAGCCATGAGGTAAGTAATCCCGCCCAAGCTTGGCACTACCTCTGACCACTTATACAATGCTTCCCCGCTAGGACGTCTGCGTGGATAGATGCGTCACCAAGTTCGCTCGGTTCAACCAGAATATGATGAACTTCTACGTGGAGGTGCAAACAACGATAAATGCCAAGCGCATGGAGGAAGTGGAGGAGAAAGCCAGGATAGAGCGCCAGCGAGAGGAGCAGAAGCTGAAGGAATTGGCCGCCACAGCGGTACTAACACCTGTTCCGCCGACTGCCGCAGGCAATCTCTCCATTTAGCAGCAGTCGCCGGAGTGGTACGCCACGCCACAGCTGCTGTTCTCGATCCTCGACAGCTAAACTTTGCAGACTCCACTGCCCAACACACACACATCTTCCCCTTCCACGAAACAGCCTTAGCATTTTAAACGCCCGAAGTACACAGAATGCCGAGGATTTGTCTCCTCGCACTCATCGGCCTTCCAGGGGCCGGCAAGTCGACTCTCTGCACCTGGCTGCTCAGTCAGCATGCTGCCCTGCAGGCTTGCCATCTTGTCCACCTATGCTACGACGACTTTCTCGACGTCAGACCCACTTCCTCCGAGCTCCCGTACAAGGGGCAGCGTGCGCTTATCTTTACACTTCTCAAACAAACCGTTTCTGCCATTCGGGAAGGCGCCGCTTGGCCTAGTCAAGTCAGGCGCACGACTGGCTGCTGCAGCAGCGAGTCCGGAGAAGGCTATATCATCCTGTGCGACGACAACTTCTACTACCGCAGCATGCGTCACCAGCTGCATCAGCTGTGCCGCGATGCAAAATGCGTCTTCGGCCAGATTCACATTGCCACTTCCCTGGACTCCTGCCTGAGAGCCAACGCGAGGCGAAGCGGCAACGATCGCGTGCCCGATGCTGTGGTGCGGGAAATGCACGAGAGGATGGAGTCACCGGGATCGGAGGCCTGGGAATGTAACAGCCTGACAGTGAACAGCGCAGATCCTGAAGTCGTGGGCTGTGATATACTCAACTTCATCAATTTCCTGCAGGTCAAGCCGGTTGCAAAACAGTCGTCACCAGCAACTGGGCAGCATCTGCAGCAGGAACAATCCCTGGTCCACAAACTGGATCTGTTATTACGGGGGCGCATCAAGACACTGCTTCAAGGACTGACGGGGCCGGCGGACAAGGGTACTTCGAGCGGGAGACTAAACGAGGGACGAAAGCGGATACTGACACGATTCCGGGCAGATGCGGGCGCAGGCCGGCAGGCAGACCTAAACTACTACGTAAATTTGTTAAACTAGCCTAAGATAAACTTAATTCGTTTGTACGCCACTCCCTTACGTAGTGACTTAAATATACATTTGTTACTTGACCAGAAGCATCGTCTTGTTTGTTTTAAAACTATATTTATTTAGCTCAAAAAACTACAAGTTAAGTCTAGGGGGGCTCGCTTCAGACCACCTTTACCTGACTAATGTCGCGCTTCTCAATCATGCGCATCTGCTTCTTCTTCATACGCTTAAGCTTGGCGGGATTCTTGATGACCTGGACAACCTCCGACCGTCTTTCGTTGGCCAGACGCCGTTCGGCATTCTCAACGCGACGCTGGTGCTTCTGCACGGCCGCCTCCTTGCGCTGCACCTTGATCTCCTTGGACTTTTCCTTGATGTAGCGCAACTCATCGCGCAGAGCGGTCTTTTTCTCAAACGACAGGCGGTTTACCGTCTTCTTGATCTTGCTAAATCTGTTCGTACGAAAGGCGGATGAGCTGGCTGTCTAAGATGAAAGCCTGGAGTGGTACTCACTTCTGTTTGGGAGTCTTCCAGGGACGGTTGGACTTGGGCTGCCCACGTGGAATAGCTGCCTCGGGCTTTGCCGGCTTCTTGGCCTTTTTCGGCGTCTGCGGGGACTGTGTCTTAATGGTGTCTTCACTCATTTTGTGGCAAAAAAGGTCAAGTCAGAATGCAAAACAATTCAAAACGACAACAAATGCACGTGCTGGATGGCTGCCTATCGATAACACCAAACATATGTTGAAAACTGTGCAGAGTGGACAGAACAGTAGAGTTTTTCTTGTGTGACCGCCTTTTCCAGCAAGAAGATCGGTATTTTTTTGGGCACACGAAGCGATCATACTTTGTTGACAACCGGCAATATTTGAAAGACAATATTCGTTAATCCACTGATCATAATAATTGTTCGTAAGATATTGGCATGCGTTCTGTCCGCTGCCTCTGCCATGATGATGATTCGATACGGGCTCTATTAGGCAAGGGTGGAAAATTGTCCAAAATTTAGAAATCGAGTTTTAAATGCAGAAAAGATCTCCCATTAAAACTAAGAAGAAAAAACCAAACCAGGCTCAAATCGGTTGAGTTTAGGTCAAGTTATCAAAAAAACCTTTACGGGGTAAATATCACTGCCCTTTGTTTACATACATAAATACTCGTAAGTTTGGAAGCCCGCTTGGGATATTCAGTGTATCAAAGAGAGCCACTCTGTGATTGCAAGCATTGTTTTTCCCTTTATCTCACTCTCTATATCCCCCTGTCTTTCTGTCGCGACTGCGCTAACTAAACGGGGAAGGCACAAAGAGGAAAACAAAAAATGCAACGCAAACACCGGCAGCACAACTAAATTGCAAAAATAATAACAATTAATTACACAAAACAGAATAGCTGCATGCACACGAAGTGAACGGGAACTTTAATGATCACAATATAGAAAATTTTTATTTAAATAATTTTTATTTAAAAATTTTTTAAAGTTTGAATCTGAATGATCTAGCTTTCAACAATATTTACTATACTTGCATTTCGCATAAGTCTGAATCGAAAACACTTTAGCCGGAAAGGAAACAATTTAGGCCAAGAGGATGTAAAAGGCCATAATGATGCAACTGGCAGACACTAACGGCGACAAGCGCTCCCCAATCCTCGCCATTTTCCAAAATATGCCCTTCCACCTGCAAGATTTGAAAGATTATTGGGCCTAGGAGAAGATAATGTTTACACCCACCCGATCTTGTGGCGACCTATATAGTTGGGGAAAATTGAACGGATGTAGGTGCACGTGCAGATCATCAACAGGATTACCACCAGAAGGCTTTGGAAGTGGAACACTGCGCTCTGAGGAGAAGAAAGGATATGTAAGGTTTCTATTACTCTCCCACCGCTCTGGACGTATTTATACCATGATTACTTGCTGAAGCAAATAAGATTCCAGCTGTGATTTTTGGAAGCCGGAGCTTGACAAGCTGGGTAAAAACTACTAGGCCTGCGAGTTGGCTTCTGAAATCTGATCGGAACCAGCGAATAGTTCGATTTTCCGATTTGTTCCGGGACTTCACCAAGGATATGTCTCCGATTTTTATTGGCATAAAGGCCAAAAATTAGTTTTTTCATTAATCTGTCAAGTATTTTCATTAAAATAAAAATACAAATCTCGTAGTTACTTTTAATATGGATAAAACCATGATGGAATTATAATTGAAAAAAAAATGAAAAGTTGACACTTTTTAGCGGGCTTTTAAAGTTACTTTGTAATTTGTAGGCACTTTTTCAGTAACTTTTGCTGGCCACACTAGAACGGAGCGCCGCTTCGAAAGATTTCAACATTCAGCGAAATTAAACTTAAATTTATATCCAGGCAAGGCTGCTGAGTGGTAATCCAAAATGGGACGGCGAACCACCTTGGAGCAGCGCGAGTTCGTACTTTCCCTCCACAGAGCTGGCTACAAGGAGCGGCTGATCACCGAGGAAACGTCCATTCACAGATCCACAGTTCGCAAAATCATTCAGCGCTTCATCGTGGAGAATCGATTGGTGGACATAAAGGGCAAGGGCCCAAGCCGGATCTTTACAGCGCAGGAGGAGCTGCAGATCATCAACATGTTCTATGCGCAGCCCACTCTGTCCGCACCGAAGCTCGCCGAGGCAGTGGCTAAGGAGTTTGGAAAACCATGCTGCCCGGAGGTGCTGCGCCGTCTACTCCGCGCCAATAACATCACCGGCCGCAACGCCTGGTGCCGGCGCACCTTGGGCCTTGGGAGCATACAGACTCGCCTTCAGTTCGCCACAGAATTTCAGGCGCAAGATTCTGCCTTCTGGGAGAGCGTCATGTTCGTGGGCACGGCCAAGTTTCATCTGATAGCCTCGGTGGAAACGTCGTATGTGCAGAGCAAGTGGAACAATGAGAGGCAACCGTGTGGCGGAGGTGGGATCCTCGTCTGGGGCTGCTTTTCGTCTGCCGGAGTGGGAAACATTGTCTTCAAGGAAACAAAGATGAGCACAGCTGTATTGTTCTCCATCCTAAAGGAAAACTTACTCCAGAGTGCCGAAGACCTCGAACTGGGTAAGCGGTTCCATTACTATCACGAGAATGACGCGCCACATAAGTCGCCCCGTGTCCAACGCTGGCTGGCCGAGAACTGTCCTGGGCTCCTGGTGGAGCAACCGGCCCAGAGTCCGGATCTGAATTGCATCGAGAACATTTGGCCCCTGCTGGACCAAGGCATTCGAGAGCGCGGGCATAAGATAGACAATATAATGGATTTGAAGAATGCCATCACTTACGAGTGGCACCAAATAACGCCATACATAACCTGGGGCCTCGCCCATTCCATGCCACACCGACTTCAGGAAGTCGTGGCTAATCAAGGAGGTCATACCAGGTATTAGCTCGCTTACACTGACCAGGCGAAAGATATTATTTTATTATGAAGATACTGATACTGAAAAATGAGTGATACGCTTTGCTACGAATCATGCAAAATGCCAAAATATAACAGGCCACAACTTATCATTTGTTTTTAAAGTTATTACAATGAAATTGATGTTATGCAGGAAATCAATGCAAACATTGTTATGCCAAGGCTGTTCTAAAATTAGACTTTTGAACATTTACAAATTGTTATCCTTATGTTTAGATTAAGACATTGAAATGATATTAGTACACTTTTATCCATTTAGTTTTCTTATCGTCTTTTCTTCTGCATGACTGGTCGGTTACCTTAAGCTAAAAAGTTCTCACGCCTTTGGCTGTCATCCCTTAGATTCCCCAGGCTTAAGGAAATACTTATAACCGGTATTGGGCCAGACAGGAAATACGAGGACTGCAAAGACTTCCCCCCTGCGAAGTGTTTGGTTTGGCTTTTGTAAAAGTTCAGGCACATATGTATTTGTATAGAATGAATAACGCAAAAGTTGGATAGGATAAATAGGTGCCTGGCGTTCCGCATCTTATATATTATATGGTCTTCAGTACAACTCCAGTTACTTAAAAATCGATTCCTAATTTTGATTTGGAAATATTTTGGTCCCTCACACATTCTTTAAATTTAAAAATGAAGAAAAAAAACAAGTTTTGTTTTTTTGCCTTAAAAAATTATTTATTTTGTGGTTATAATGATGAACAACAAAGAAATCTATTTGTGCAACCAATAAGGTGGTTAATGTGTGTAACAGCGGCTGCGTCGCCTCCTAAGACTATGGAAAGGGCGCCAGGTGGCCCCCCAAAGAATTTTCGAGATAAACAAAAATTCGTGTTAAAGGTAGCCAGATAAAATTGATAACCAGTTGGATCTTGTTTGCGCAGATACTTCAGTTAGTGCATCTACACTAGCCAGTATCTCTGGGGAATCTGAATCTTTGGTTTGGACATGGAAATAGGCATGGCCACGGCCACCTTGTTGGTTGAAAAACAAGAATTTTATTTCACTTAACAATTTACCAATTGCAAGTACTACGACCCAACAACTAAGGGGACCGGACCCGCTGGCTGATTATGCCTACCCTCCGATTTCTTGGCAGCTCTGCCATTAATTTACATATTTACATCGATTTATAGGGGGGATCCCTTGGGGTGGGTGGGCTCTAGTCGATTTCACAGCGATTCACCGACGATCCGGAGGCTCCGTCAGGCCCTGGCGCTGGTGCTGGTCAATGTTGTAATGGTAGAAGAAGGATTTGCCATATTCGAAGGATGAAATCATGATGGCACACGCGGGCGCCACCTTGAAGAGCCGCGGCCCAAGTCCAGAGAAAATAGCTGGAAGTCCGCCCAGACGGTAAATGCTGGCCAGGCGCGCTGCCACCGACTTAGTGGCCACCTGCTTGGGTGGATTATCTGCCGTAATGCAAACCGAACCATTGTCAATGTGTGAGTGGGAATTGGCGGCAGCGATCTGGACAGCAAGAGGCCTACCTGAGAATATGAACTTCTCGCCGAACTCGATCTGCTCGTGCGTTTTCACCACATCAAACGGTGTGGTTATAGTGGCGGCCACCTAGAGCACGTGGGTTAGTTAGTATATATTGCACAACTCTAGGCTAGGGGATGAACTTACCGATCCCGATATGGCTCCGGCCGCAAAGCTGAAGCCAAACGTAGGCTCCACCACACCAAAGGAACTCTTGAGGTACTCGTAGCAGGTCCAGTATATGCCCGAGAAGGGCACGTCCCGTAGTATCGTCGGCGGCAGGCCGCGCCATAAGCCCAGCACGCCCTGCGACTGCACGACCTGCCGTATGGTGCCGAACATCTCGGCGTGCGTCATCTTCTGCGACTGCATCTTGGTGCGAATCAGTTCGACGGGACTGACACAGGTGACGGCCAGAACGCGGGCCGTTACGCCCGCCAGCAGGGGCACCAGCATCGGAATTGGTAGTGGAATGTCACGGCCATGATCGGTTGCTGTTGGTGTTCCGTTCCAGGGCGCCAGGTACTTGTAGTGGATGTCTGTGAAGCGGGCCTTGAACTGCTCGTAGGCCACGAAGTAAATGATAGTCGAGGGTAGGGCCGATATGAGCGTGGGACTAAGGCCCGACCACAGCGAGCCGATGCCCTCAGTGCGGCTAATCTTAATGAATGCATCCTGCAGATAGCGATGGGAAGCGAGTCTGGGCTTTAGGGTTACTCTTGATTAGAATGCGGTCTGATACTCACAATGGTGCCAGAAAAGCGGGGAGCTGGCTTTGAGGCTGCGGGACTGGGCGTGTCCGGGCCGCAGGGGCAAATATGGTCCATGAGGCCGTTGCAGTAAAGGAAGCACTTCTTCGAGAGCAAAGCCTGTTGCTGGGCCTGAAGCCGGGTCTTGATCACATCCAAGGGGGTCACTACATCCAGAAAGCAGCGCTTGAGCAAAACAAAGATAGCTTGCCTTGGATCTGGGCGGCAGAGTTCTACTCACTGAAGCAGGCGGTCACCATGGCGCCGCTGCAAGCGGACGCCACTTGCTGCAGGGGTCTGATCCGGAACCGGGGGTCCGTCATGGTGGCCTTCGATTGGCTTCGTGAGGCCATCTCTTCCGCTGCTGTCGTTGTGGTGTTTCTAGGTGTTTCGTCGGTAGGCTGGCGGTGATTGGATGGATGCGTGACAGAGAGATGATTGGGCGAGATAAGACACTAGTTGTGGCAAGACGATGAAAACTACACTCCAGTTAGGCAAGCCCCTTAATCATTGTGAAATAGTTTCCGGGTCCAAAATAAAACACCTTGTCCGTCCCCTATGTCCCATTTCCACTACGTTCCCCGAAATTCCTATGGAGTGCGGCCTCTGGCTAACCGATCAGCTGTTGCCATGTGACAGGCCCCCACTCGTGTCACGAACACCAAAAGCCTATATCGATATTTTAAATTGTATCGAGGTGGCTATCAGGAAATTGGCAAGAAGCAGACACACGGACAAAAATATTCGTACATATGTATATATTGATAAGATAAAATCCATAGGGAATATATGTGGATTCATATATGCATTTTTGATGAAATTAAAATTAAATTATTCATGCTCGCTCATTGATCAAATATGTTTCATTCCACAAACTGTTTCAGCTTGAAATTAATCGTTAATCGTTAAAACCTGATTTGTAACGAACTATTAGTTTGAAATAGCGAAATAGGATATTCCATAGAGAAGAGTGAATATAATTCTTTTTAAATGCTTAGCCGAGCGAGATCAAATCCCTTTAATTTTCGCCCTATCTTTGTGGATATTTTAGTTAACACGAAAAATATCTGATGACCGAAATAAAGCCATTAAATATTTAGCTATCAAGTTATACTAAAATAAACGATTTTATCCGCCGAACTGGCAGCTGCGCATCTTACCTGTTTCTTGAAGATCCATGTTATAATGAAAGAAGAACGATTTGCTATACTCGAAGGTTGAGATCATGATGGCACAGGCGGGGACCACTCGGAGCATGCGCGGCATAACCCCAACATAAAGTCCCCGGGCGCCCTGCTGTCGGTAGATGTGGCCCAGGCGGGAGAACACCGAAGTACCAGTTCGGGGTTTTGCACGCGGCCTCTTCTTCAAGGCAGAACCAGTGGGAGTGGCACCAGTGCCCTTGGTGTCCGTATTTTCGTAAAGAACGCTCTGGCCCAGCTCGATCTGGGTGTGGGTGGTCACCAGGTCAAAGGGCATGGTCACAATAGTGGCCACCTGAAAGAGAAAGGAGGCGGGATAATTAGCTGATTTCTGATTTCCATCCACCGCTCACCACCCACCGCTCCGGAAATGGCGCCCGCGACAAAGCTGAAGAGGAATGAGGGCTCCGTAAGGCTGAAGGCCCGCTTTATTGCCTCATAGACGGCCCAGTAAGTGCCGGAAAATGGAGCGTCGCGCATTACAGTGGGCGGCCAACCACGCCAGAGCCCCAGCACGCCGTGCTGCCGAATGAGCGAGCGCAGCACCTGCCACAGCTCCGAGTAGGTCTTGTACTCCGACTGCATCTTGATGCGAACCATCTCAATGGGCGTGATGGCAGTGACCACCAGTGTACGCGAACAAATGCCCGAGGCCATGGGCACGTAGTAGGGAACGATTGAAGATACGGATGTCGGGGCGTTCACATTTCTTGGATACTTAGGGGCGTCTAAGGGATCCCCGCCGGCAGCTCCAGGCTCTGATTCCCAGTATGGAGCCTCTTCTATATTCAAGCTGTTCATTCGCGTTACCAGGTAGAAATGGGACAGGGAGTTCATGAGATACTCGTAAGTCAGAAAGTAGATGATCGTGGAGGGCAGTGCCGAGACGAGGGTGGGACTGAGGCCGGCCCACAGACCACCCAGGCCACTGCTGCACAGGATTTTGACGAATGCGTCCTACGTTGGAAGAAAATTGAATCCATAATCCCATGTTCAGATGGATCTAGCCACACCTTCGTTGGTCCGAAACGAGCACTTACCATGGAGCCGCGTGGCGGACGCAGATTATGCCGAATTCGACCCGAATTCGGGTAACAAAGGTCAGTGGAACGGCAGACATGCGTCATCAGGCCGTTGTGGAAGACATAGCAGAGTTTTGAGACGGTCGGTCTCTGCCGGATCGCGTGCTGCGTCTGCACCCGCGTCTTTACCACCTCAAGCGGCGTCACTGAGGGCATGCGGTGTCGTGTGAGATGTTGGGAGAAAAAGGCTCCATTGTCCCGAAGTACTCACCCACAAAGGTGGTTAGGAGGCCGCCGAACAGCGCAGAAACAACCTGCTGTATCGGCTTAATGCGATATCGCGGATCCGCTTTCAGGATCAGGGTGGCCAGCTCCATCGGATCTTCCCCATCCGTGGGGTCTCCATCTTCGTGCTGGTTGTCCAGCTGCGGTGGCATTTTGCTATTCACTGTAGACGGTTGGCTTGCAGATAGACGGCGGCACCAGCTGTCCTCAAGGAAGACATCCCTGGAGATCGCTGCTTAATTTGGTATGTATGTATCTCTGGGCAGAAGTGTAGAGTATTAGAGTCATCAACTGTGTCAAAATTTTGAGTCAATCGTCAAAACAACAGGCGTCGTTCCCACAAAAATCTAAATATATTTTAAGGCACATGAATATCATTTTATTGAGTACATCCAGAGCATTTTTGTTTTGGCAACCAAGCGGGCTTAACGTTCATTCAAATTTATCCCAAATGGGTCTTATCCTGTTATTTAAGCGAAGAACACGGGAGGAAACTCTTCTTTCGGGGAGGTCGAGCCCAGTTTAGTGATTAAAATCCATTCCATGCGTAAGTGATTTATTTGTCGATGGGAGGAAAGGAAAACCAATGCGGGGACAACTACGACAAGATTGATTACGTTTAATGCGAAAATTATAAATATGAATTAAATTAATTGAATTTAATAATAATTTGAATTACATTTAAGTTAATTATGAGTAGTAAGTCAGTAACATAGTTTAGCTTTACGTTGGAACCAAAAAAAAATTAGATAGGATAGTCCAATGTGTATGTGTGTATATGATGAACTCCGATTGCGGTAGCCTCCTCCTCCTGGGCGGGATGGTGGTGGTGGTGGCGTCCCTCACTTGTGCGCAATGGGAATCAGCGTTTCGCCGGCAGTAAGCGCTGGCAGCGGGGCATCCACAGTCAGGACACCGTCCTTGCTGAGGGACGAGCGGATGGACTCGGGATTGACGCCCTTGGGCAGCAGGAACTCCCGGTTGTACTCCCTGTACACGCTCTTTGTGTCCGACTTCTCCTCGTGCTTAGCATGCACCTAAAGCGAAAGGCAAAAGTTATGTCATTAGAACTCCTGGCGGCGAAATTCGGGCGGGTGTCTCTTACCAATAGCTTCTGGTCTACGGTCTTCACCACAATCTCCTCGGGGGCATACTGACTAACGTCGAAGCGCAGCTTCAGCACTTTGTTGTCGCCCTCGTCCTGCAATTGGAGAAGGTTAGAAGGTTTTTGTTTCAATTATCGTTGGGCTACAAACCTGTATCAAGGGTGAGCTGATGTCTGAGACGTAGTTCTGTTGCTTGGGGATTCGGGATGGCAGGGCCGAGTTTGTCGTTGAGCTAAAAGAGAGATCAGGGAGAAGGTTAGAACCGGTTATCCACACACGGAAGTATCCAAAACATAAAGTGTCAAGAAATGAAAATCAAAAGTGTTGGAATCAACCAGAACCTATTAGAGGAGTTTGTGGAGGTTGTGGTGGTGCTACTAGTCGTAGATCTAGTGGTGCGAAAGGTCTTGTGCAGTGTGCGCGTAAAGGCCTCCATTCTGCTGCTTCTCTAGGATGTGACTGATCTCGCCCCGACGAGCCTAACTCAATTGAAGCCGATTCCCAGTCTGGGATTGCGTCTATAAATAAATCCGACTTCCGCTTCTATCTAGGAGCAATGTTTACGGCTCCCTGAAGGGATCGGGGAGCAGCTGCCACCCCGACATCCGTACCATCACGTGTCGTGTGTTTAATGTATGTATCTTATCCATTAGAAAAACAATGTTTTCCGACAGTCCCGGTCAATGGGAATGAGCGCAACCACTTGGGACGTTGCCAGCGAACGATACATTCGTTCTAAAAAGGCGGCTATACGGTTACAGTCAGTGGAATCATATTGGACTGTAGGCATATTTTCCTATTATATATGTACATATAACTGCCTGGAAGAAATTAGAGGTGGCTACTCTTAGTAGACACACGATTCCTATGTGTTTTACACATTTGTACAGGGTCCCGAGACTAAATATATAAATAAACCCAGGCGTTTGTGTGCGTCTGCTTGGTTTTAAAAATGGATTGGCGTTCCTTGAAGTGACACCCTCCTCGTGACTGCTCATCCATCCATCCGATCATCTTTTATTCCTACAGCTGTCATTTGAGAGACTGAACACTCGGAGGAATTTGTGAATTACTTTTTATAATGCATTGAGTTAAGTGTGTATGTTTTTGTAGTTGTGGTTGGTTCTTTGCTCTTTCCTTTTTTTTAGTGAGGTAATTATGTGCTGGGATTGCAATCAAAAGAATATTACTTGATTAACTACAAAAAAAGAACTTGAGTTAGATACAAGAACCAAAAATGGGGGCAAAGGTCAGGTAGAATAACATGGTGGAAAAGAGGGTGCGGGGGATACGAACAGAAACTCAAAATTTTAGTTGTTATACTTTCTACGTTTCTGTACCTGGTCGTTGTTGTTGTTTTTTTAGTAGAGCTTTTTTATTTGTTTTTTTTTTTTAGATAGGAGAAAGGAGATTATTAAAATATTGTAATTATTGTGGTTGTTTAATGTATTCCAAGCAGCAGGAAAAGAGAATAGAGAAAGAGAGAGTATTAAGTTAGGTAAAAAGGTACATACAAATATAAATACAAGCGCATATATATATGAATATATACACAGGGTGTTACATAAATGGGGCAGAAATGCAACGACTTTGCCAAGGCGTTCTTCCAGCACTTCCACGCACACCACCGCAGTCCGGAAAGCGATAAATTTGATTGACCGTTAAACCGTGCACCTGTGTTTGTGCCCACGGCGCCAATATATGAATGTACGTATGTGTAGGTGTATGTGTACGTGCGTGCGGCGAGAGTCTTTGCAGATAACAGGAGGAGGCGCTTCTTATCAATCTAAACGTGAACGTGCAATGGGCGACCTTGCGGCCGGGGTGCCGGCGTTGCAGGTTGGGGGCGGGCGTTCATCAATAGCCTTCATCAATAGCCGCGAGCTGGGCCCGAGGCACACGCTAATGACTAATGCCAATCACCGTTAGTCCGGCAAATGTGTTTAGCCGGATGAGTGGGAGAGAAAGCACCTGCTCTCGCCCTCTCTCCCTCTTTATGTCCGTCTCTGGCAAACACACGCACACACATTCACACATGACTATATCTCTCTGGCATCTGATGACGATGATGTCATGCATATTTTTTCGTTATTGAAAAGCCGAACGCAAGGAAACTGAAGAAGAAACGAAAATAAACACACACAAGAACACACGAAAAAGTAAAAAAATAACAACAATGAGAAGGGGCGCAAACAAAGTTGTGCTTTTTTGTTGTTGTTTTTGATTTTTCTGTTTGCCAAACTGGCGAATTGAATTATCGATTACCAGCGATTACGGCGATCGCCGCTTTGTTTGTCATCGAAATTGGAGAGCAGAATAGCAACGGCTAAAAACCGACATGATATCATCTTTACTTGTTCCCCGGAATAATCAGCATCCAGCCACGAATAATGGCAACTAAATTGCGAAAGCTTTTTCGCACTAGCACACATACTCACAGACACATCAGTGCTATTTGCATGATGAATAGATATTTGCTTAGCGTACTTATTTGTTTAAACTATGCGCACACAGAGCCACCCACGCGCAAGGCCGATCAATGGGGCTATAAATCCGGTAGATCGATTAAATTGCCAGTTTTTAGCACACCTCGTAGTCGAAATTCACGGAAAATGTCAGTAAGTGCGTGAGTTCGAAGTTTGAATTCAGTCTTTTCAAAATATATTGAAATATATTCAAAGCTTTATCTTCCATTCTTTAAAAATATAGAAAATCCATCAGAAGATGCGAATTCAGAGTTCGAGATTGTTGGAAAAATACTTTCGAGAAAGCTATATCAAAAAAGTAAATTACATTTTATAACTTTTATATCAATTATTTTTATGTATATTTAGAAGCACACATTTATTTTCTGTGCAGCAATCCTATGTTCTGTGCAGCAATCCTATGTTCTGTTAATAAATCTGGCCAATATATGTACATATATACAATGTATGGTAAATACAATGTATATAATATAAATGTATCATATGTAAATCTGCTGATCGGCGAGTTAATCATATCATTTGTTTTTTCAATTGCAACCGAATCGCCGACAATGTCTGCGGAAATTCAATGATGAGGCGCCACCACTGAATTGCGGTTTATGGCCGCGGCAACAGCGCAATTGGCCAGGTCTCAATGAAAGACCCCTGCTCTCTCAGATTCTCCTTGTGTCCACAACCTTTTAGACAGTGGCATTTACATGCCAATTTAATTTAACATCAACAAATAGCGCCATTAGCTTTCGACGACGATTAGTATCTAGGTATTTTCAAATCTATTTTTGTATATTCTGACAAGTGAAACCCATGTATTCATAACTATCCTTTTAATGTGCAAATCTCAGTATTAAAGTTTGCAAGAACTTCCTTGATTCTATCTGGTGAAATTAATTTTGATATGGACTTATGACCATTTGCATGAGTGACGCGTATGCGGCCGATGGGCTCTATCCGCTGAGTCACTCGGTTAGCCTGCGGCGCATTAATCGGCCACACGCCATAGCCCCAGATGTCAAAGGTCGCGGCGTTGGGGGGTGATTGGGGTGGGGAAGTGGGTGCTTGGTGAATAAGCGTCGTCGCCACGCATCAATAATTTGTTTGGATAGCCAAGCAGTCGGAGGGAGAAGCCCCTGCAGTAGCACAGGTGTGCCTGCCTGCCTGTCTGCCTGGGGGGGGATACACCAATTTGGGTTAATTTCCTTCCTTGCCAACTTTCGGTTCGAATGGCCAAAGTTGGCAAGTGGAGCTAAAGTTGAAGTTGGACCATCCAGGCAAGGGATTGGCCTCCGTTTCTCTCTGTTGTGGCCATGCAAATGCAGCGGCGACCATGGCGAAGGCAACGACAACAAATGCGAGGTGGACTGGAATCGCTTCGATTATGTCATAGGCCGAGGTCGCCCCAAAGTGGAGCTCACGGGCTTTACGGAACGGATTTGTTTTTTGTGTTGTTTTTTTTTCTCCTCACCACACAACGGGCGCCCACGCAACGTAGCCGCTTTTTTGATTGAGAGGCCAACGAGGCGCGCAACCGCGACGGCGACGTCGACAGCTACGTTAAGTCTCGTCTCTGTTTATTGGGTAAATATTTGGGCCATAAAGCAAACCTACACAGAAAACGGCAAATAATCAAGAGAGAGACATAATAAAAATAAATGCAGATACAGATACGCAGTACGTATCCCAAAGATGCTATACTACACACCGTATAAAAAGTCAGATTACATACCGAAGGTTTAGAGTCTGATCTTAATAGTAATCGATTTTGTATTCTTTTGCAGCATACTTTCAAATTTTTTGAATTGCAATTTAGCACGATTTAATTTTAATCTAGAAAACATTATTTTCTGAATGAAATTAAACAAGAAATTATTGTTTTTATATGCAAACCTAGATTCTTAATCCCCATTATTTGGCAGTGCAAGTGCCTTGGCACAGGTGAGCATGAGTGTGATCACAAACCAAGACCTAGTCTAGTCTAGAAAAATTCCGCTATGGCCCATATAACGGGGTTGCATAAACGGGAGAAGGCAGGAATGCCGACTTTGAGGTCGCCCGTAAGGGAGCAAGAAGTGCCGTGGTATCGAGGTAGGGAATTAGGGGGGAGGGGAGATTGGGGAACACTAGTGGACGGCGAACGGACACACATGTGTTTTCTTGGCCGGAGACAGCGGCGGAGAATTTAGAACGCATGACTCATCCTCCCCCCAGGGCGACGGCGGCAAAGAAACATATCTGGGGCGCGAATCGCCCCGCTGGCCTTAGCCCACTGGCGTCCAAATATGTGTGTGTGCCTGGTGGTGGTGCGGACGTGTGTGCTCCAGACCAGCATGCGATGTGGCAAGACTTGCGCCTATATTTAGAGCCAAGAACAAGAACGCACACGCACAGCGAGATGAATCTAGCGAATCGGTGGGATACGGTAAATGTTCAACGGAACCTTGCTTCGGTTGCGGGTGAGGGTGTGCGGAAAACGTTCCTAATCTGCGGCCAAACTGCCGAATCATCAGCATTTTGATAGCGTTGTTGTCAACGCAAATCGTGTGCGAACAAAGTTCCCCGCCGAATTTTGGCACAAAAATATCAATATCACACCGCACATCACATAATCACATAATCCCGGCGAGAATCTTGTATGTATGCTCACCTGGTGGACTCGAAGAAGTTTGCCTCGCGGTTCATCAGCTCGTGGCGGAACTTGGCCATCTCCTCCTCCATTTTGCGCATCTCGGAATCGAAGCGCTCGCGGATGTTGCTGAACTCCGTGTCGATGACGCTGAAGTCGCCCAGTTTGATGGGGATATTCCTCTTGTTAGCCTCGGCCATATCTGTGCTGGATTGGTGGTTGTTTGGTCGGATTATAATACCGTTCTGTTCGGCTGTTGGTTCACTTGCTAATCGGCGGAGCAACCGAAAAAAAATGTGGGAATACAATAGCTTTCTATATGTATTTATGCCTCGAGACGGTCTGTCTGCCTGTGTGTGTATCTGTGTCGCACTCTCGGTTTGTTTGCCGCGTTTCAATTTTTTTTCGACTGTTTTTACGTTCTGGCGATTTCATCGTTTATATAGTGCCGACCAGTGCTGCCAGCTTACCTTATTTCACATTTAAGTTAGCTGTTTTTCCACTAGACGTAGCGTTTTAAATAGCCAAATTGTGTTTTTTCGTAGCGCATCTGGGAAATTGTAGCTTTCTAGAAAGTACTATTATTAAAAACAAATTTTCAGGGTCTAATTTAGCTTATGTTTTAGCAAGGATTTGAGAATTTTTCTTATATTACCTTTTTTTTTTCTTAGAATCTAGCTTGTAAGGGTTGTTGTAAACTGGGCAACACTGGTGCCGACGATGCTATGGCAGTGCTGCCGTTTTTCTTTAGCTTTGGCTTTTTTTGGCCCAAAAATTATCGCACCTCTAAAAAGTTTCTTTACTTTGAAAAGAGGCGGGATAATGACATAAAACAAGAATTTTAAAAAATGTACAATCTTTCCTTTCTTTTTTCGCAAATAATAAAATAATTTAATTACTACTCTCCTTTTTTTAATTGTGAATGTGGTATCCGTAATGTCAGTTATCTACAAGCTAACAATATCAAGTATTTGACTACCATCTGAAGAATTAATTTCATTAAAATAAAGAAAAAGTAGTGACGTAGAGATATTGTTTAAATTAAGTTTTAAAAATAGCTTGAAAAATGGATGTGAAATGAATAATAATAGTTCAATGCAAACAGGGTGCACAAAATAAGCTGCGGCATAGGAAAAACCCTTAGAGTTGCATGATCCACAATCCCATTTCGATGGGTGGTGACGAGTTGGCCTAATGGGAAACGGGGGCTAAAATGTAACCAGCCACGTAAAAGACAGTTCGAGATCAACGCTTCCTACCGTTTTTGGGAGTGAGATGATTTGTAACGCCAGCAGTGTCGCTGGGACCACAAATTAGCCGGAGTGGGCGGCGACGTTGGCGGCTCAGATACACAGCCACATTTACTGCCACTTCCCTGCCCACTCCTCGTTTTGTTTGTAAACAAATCCAAAGCAAGTGACTCAGCCGCATGACACTGGCGGTCTGTCGGTTGGTCTCGGACTTGAAATGGGTTTCGGAGTCGTGAGTCGAGTCAAGTCGAGCCGAGCATGGAAGATGTCCTTTTAAGGAGCGCCGACCACGGGAATGCATATGAAATGAGCCGGACCTGCATCGGATTGCCGCGGTAATTAGCCGAGTATTTTATTGCGATTACAGTAACAGCTCTCGGCATGAGATTTTCCATAGTCATCGGCATTTAAAATATTCCAATAATTGTTCTGCTCTTAATTAGCTTTATTTACCTTAATTTTAAACATTTATACTAGTCCTTAATAGTTAATTAATTTTTAATTAATAGCAATTTTTCCGAATTTTAAATGGGTTTTCTGAGGGAGTCTCGACTGTATTCAAATGTGATATATGCATTTATTCCCGTTCCCATTTCAAATTCCATTGGGGGCAACGACAACACAGACATTCAAATAATAATAGATTTAATCATGAATTACGAAAATAAAATGACAATCATCGGTGATCAACGCTAAAGGTGATTTCGGTTCTGTGTTTTTTGGCAGCACCCACATGGACGCGGCACGGCCGCTAATGCCCCCTGTCCAAACAATAAACTCATTTTCATTTTCATCGAAATTGTCGACCTTGGGCGGCGACAGAATCCGCAACTAATCAGCAAAGAATAATGCTATGGCATATAGCTGAAGATCGTCTTGGGTACATAAAAAGTGCTATAAGCGCGAGTAAGGCAAACATAAATTGCTAACACCGATAATCAGAAAGATAAACATATTTTATATTATATTTATACCTTCTTCAACTTAATGGAAAGTAAAAGTAAGAACACATGCATAGTTGTTTATATCAAATAGATCTACAGGTGCTTAACTTAACTGTGGTTACAAACTACAACTAATTATAGCGAATAAATACATAGATAGACTTCTATTGTTCGGCAAATATATGTACATACGTACAAACATATATCTTGAGGATCACCGAAATATTGGGAAAACAAATTTTCCCCACGTCACCAGAATGTTCGAAAGCTGCAAAATACGGAGAACGAAAACAGAAACAGAACGAGCGTATATATGTACATAATTGCTCTAGTCATCTCCGCCAGTATGTCATCCCACTCAAAGACTACGTAGTTTGCAGTCCGTAGTCCGCCCATCCGAAGCCCCCGCCCAGTCAGAAATCAATCAAAATTTGCCCCTCGTTGATTTAGCATGGAATTTTTGGCCGATGATTATGATGATGATGAGAATTCACTAATTTTTCAGCTTGGGCAAATGGCGATCACTTTCTGCGTGGGCGGGCCTGGGTCTTTTCTTTATTGGCATTGCTTCTGCTTGACGACAGCATCTGCTATGTGTCAGCTTTGGCTGAGAGGCACAAGTGCTGTTAGGATTCAAACAAAAGTACACGCATTGCAACAACTAGCTAAAAATGTATAAAAATAGGTAAATACACTGGGGGGTGGACATCATGAATGAACAAATTTTACAGTCTTGACAGCGAACTTCTTTAAGGTTTTTTTGATCATAACTTGCCTAAAACTCAACCGATTTCAGTCTGGTTTGGTTTTTTCTTCTTGTTTTTTTATAGGAGAACTTTTCTGCATTGAAAACGATATCTAATTTTTGGACAATTTTTGACAATTTTGACTATGACGAACTGCCCTCCGGTTTTAAATTTATTGAGATCGGACTTCTATATCATATAGCAGACATAGAATGGAATTGAATTAAATTATTATGATCCAATTGTAAGCAGAAAGTGTATACAAACTTCGGCATAACTATAGGCGGAGATGAACACAAATCAATTTGCACGAATTCTCGCTTTAAATTGATTTCCGAAAAGCGACAGCTCTAAAAGTGAGCGTTTAACACTATACATTTTACATTTTATTGTTATTGGGCTACAAATTATCTGTGCTTTCCTCTCAACGAAAGCTTGCATTTGAGTAGTTTCGAATAATATAATATTCAATAATTTTCCATCTACTTAACTGCAATTTGTTCCCGTTCTTAAATTGTGAAAGTATTGTTTAGCATCAGCAAAATCATGAAATATTGCAATAATCCGATGATATCATATGCACGTCATGGTCACGATTTTTAATTTTGTATGACGCATAAAGAGAAATTATATCATAATCCAACAATATGACGAATGTCCTCATTTCAATTTATTTGTATTGATAATTGTACTAGGGCTGTAGCATAATGTATATAATTAGTTAATATTCAGTTATTATATAATTGATGTAGTTTCAAAATAAAAACGTATAATAAAAATAAATAAATAAATACTTTGATATAATTCAGTGAGCACATAGCAACTGATTCTGCTACCATGCTTCATTTTGAATTTGGCGCCGAACATCACAAACATATTAGGCCCTTTTTTCACTGAATGGTCACATCTATCAACAGACATCCGATATTTTTAGTTATTCAGCGTAATCTCTGAAACTATCGGCTAAATTACTTAAAGCTAGTGTGGCTACTGAGATCGTATAAATCTACGTTTTGAACTTCTAAATGAAAGATCCAGTTCAATAAACAAAGTACATCCATGTCTTAGGACTGGATTTTGGTTGAAAATTTAAAGGGTGACCAATTCATCGCCGATATTTGAATCATGAAAATTAAACATCGATGGTATCGCGTGTTTTTCTTAATGATTTGGCCACATTTCTCCCTAATTCGGGCACACTGGCAAGTATCTGTGTGCGTGTGTATTCATCGGCCATCGCAGCGAAGAAAATAAACAATTGCCACAACATAATTTGGAGTCCTGGCCATCCCCTTCACTGAAAACTATGTCCGCCTACTACAGCCTGTACACGGGAGACAATTACGACGAGGAGTCGATCGGTGACGAGCGCAGCGAGGAAGGTACATGCAATGGCGGGATCGCGTCTGTCGTCAGGTCCCACTCCACTCCAATGACACTATTCCACCTAATTGTCCGTATTCTATTCCATTTCCGGCAGACACGGACGATGCAAGCGAGACGGAGTTCCGCAGCCCCAACCGTTATGGCGGCACCAATGGCACCGCCAACAACAATAACATAGGCAGCAACAGCGAACTGAAGGAGCAGTGAGTTACATACATACATACATAGATATCTACCTGGTCGGCCAAGATTCAAGTCTTCTTCAATTTACCTCCCTCTTCGCAGAATGTACCAGCACAAACTGCTCAATCTGCAGAAACAAATGGAGGAGCTGAACCAGCTTGTGCATCCAGAGTACATAAAGCGAGTAAAGAAACTGGACAATCAGCTGAAGGAGCGGCGGCGCCTGAACGAGATCTACAAGGACTACATGCGGGACTGCGTCGAGCGGGACTATGTGCTGGAGAAGAAGGCCGCCCAGAAGGAGTACGATGAAAAGATGATGGACCTGAAGGACAACCTGATCTCGGACTTTGAGGACCGAAAACGTCAGATCGAGAACGAGCGCTACAGCCTCGAGCTAACCAACGATTCAATGGAAATCAAGACAACAGTGACGCGCAAGCTGCGACGACGACCCAATGAACCGCTGCCGGTTATTGAAAAGCGCCGCAAGCCCGCCACCGGCCAGCTTCTCGTCTACCAGTTGGACGATAAGGAGATCGAGTCAGATCTCAAGATCATCCAGCGCGGCAAGCCGTTGGCGCCCAATGCCCTGCAGCAGAACGGAATCGGTTCGTACGGCGGCGTTCAGCAGCAGCAACAGATGCACAGTTTGCTGGCAGAGCCGCCGGCCCATAACAGCTATGTAGAGACACGCATCGAGGACAACAAGCTGCTGTACGAGCGGCGATGGTTCTGTCGGGGCCAGCAGGTTTATGTGGAAGGGAAGGATCTGAGCAAGTTTGCCGCCACCATCACAGCAATCGGCAACGAAGTGGTAAGTGTTGTCGTCGTCCTGCATACCTACTTTGATTCTAATCGAGCCACTTCAAAACTGCAGGTCTGGGTGAAGCGCACCAACGAGAGCAAGGTCAAGATCAACATGTCCCATTTGGCCAAGGGGAAGATATCGATAAAGCGACGATAGCTGCGCCAGCGGGCCGGGCGCCTTCATCTCAGTCCTGGCCCTGGCCCCGGCCCGTCGTTGGCACGGCCAAGAGACCTTCGGAGCGTCGCCGGCCTTCGGTCCTCTCAAGATCCCGGGTCCGAAAAAGTATTTTCGTGAATATAGTAGTAGTGACATCGTAGACGGAGCCTTAGCTTAGGTTTACATTTTAATTAAGGGAGGAGGACTCACTCTGGAGGGCCACTAACCCATCTTCGTGCAAATAATTGATATCGAGCCTAGCACAATTGTGTTTTAACTAGTATTCAAATTTATTTGTATTTATTATATTTTTCCTCCTAGTTAATTCTCCTCCCCTTAAGGGAAACAACAAATTGTAAATAAAAACCATACACATTTTTTCTATGCAAATTATTTTTTATTGCAATTTTTGTAATTCCTCGGTATGTAAGCCTTGACCAGCTGCGGAAGTGGCTGCGCATTCTTATCTCGAATCTGCAAGAAATAGATAGCTGCTGGGTTAGAAAAGAGTTGTCCTACGTTGCCGACTGACTCTAGGTACTCCTTTGATTATTGTTTACCAATGAAACTGCCTTACCAACTGGAACTGGATTACCAATTGGTTTAGTTACACAAACCGAACACATCAGCCCAACCCAAGGTATGTACTTTAATGGAACTTCTCTTGGCGGGAAACCCTCGGCCAGCACGTGGAATCCAGCTTGCATTGCATTTCGTTCGATGTTTCTTTAATGAAAAAGGTCTACTTTTTGCACAATTAATGCTAATCCTCAGATAAACTGCCAAATCCACTTCTTGAACTCGCACTAGGCTTCGCTCCATGTGCAAAAGTAGAACCCGAAAAGCTTTAAGCTTTTCGCTTTCCCCTGGTAACAATATTCTTGGAAGCATATTCTTCTGCGCTATAGCAAAGTAGCCGAATATGCCAAAATCCTGGCTCTGGGCGTACACACCACACCACACACAAATCACCAAACAAAAAATCAGGAATTCACTTGCGTTTGTTTTATAATTGGATTGGATGGTCACGCATCATAAAACATACACACATTTATGATGTATTTTTTCTTATTTTTGTTGTTTTTGTTGAGGGGAATCTTCAGTTCAACATTAGTTTCTTTACTGTGAATTAATTTTACATAAAAAAAACTGAAACGCAGCAAGTGGCTTAGTTGCGGGAACCGCGTCCGAATCCGCCACGGAACTCGACCTCACCGGCGCCGGGTCCAACATCTCCCTTCTTGTCAACACCACTGCCACCGGGAGCGCGTCTGTAGGCCGAACGGTCCTCGCCGGTCTTGGAGGCGTCTCCGGGGCCGCGTGGGCCGCCGGCGGCTGGGCGTGGGCGCACCGTCTCGGAGCGAGCGGGACGCTTCAGGGTCGAGGGCACAATCTCGGGGGGCAGATGCAGGTAGCTGCGCAGCTCCTCGATTCCCTCGTTGGTGAGGTACCAGTAGTAGTGCCTCCAGGCGAACTGCTCCTTGACGAGGCCGCGAGAGTGCAGAGACTGCAGAGCCTTGATGACGTGCAGATTGGGGATCGACTCCAGCTCAGGGTGCTTCTGGGCGTGGAAGTCCTTCTTCGCCACGATTACACCCTCCTTGAAGAGGTATTCGTAGATGGCGACACGATGGGCCTTTGGCATGAACATGCTGCACAGACAAAAAAATAAGTAACAAAAAATAATTAGCTTCGGCGGCTTTGTTATGGTTGTTGTTGTCCCCGACTCGGGAAGGGGTATATGCGCTTTTCTGCGATTAACCCGAAAACGTAAACAAACTCTCACACAACGCGCAATGCAGCGGCCGCAGCGTCAGACGCTGCCTGCAGTGGCGGTTTGTTTCGCTTTTCACATAGTCGGATTTCACTTTATTTTTAAGATTACTTTTAGCTTTTAACGTACTTTGCGTCTTCTATGGAGCAGAGACCGGAAAGAAAGGAAAAGAAAATTGACAGTAGAGCTGTCAAAACACCGATGTCGCTATCGATAGTATCGATGGTTTGGCTTTTTTGGCGCTATCGATTCGTTTTAGACTATCGCAACAGTAAAAGAAAGCCGTAAAAATGATATTTCAGCAGATTTTCAGACTTATCATAGCAGAGCAGCGCTAAAACTCCCTACCTTTCGATAACCCAAGAATTGTTTGCAAACAACAGGTAATTAATTTAAAGTATCTAATATGTTTCTAAAAGGTCCGGATCTGGAAACTGTCCTACAAAGTGTCTTTTTTAAATCATTAAGTATTCCATAAACTATCGAAATTTATGAAAAACTATCCTTAGAGCTGCTATCGATGTGTGAGTCCCACCTATAATCTGAAAAAGTTTAAAGGTTTTCATATCGGTATCTCACCCTCGGTCAAAATTTTGAAAAGAATAAATGAGGCTTATATATATTTATGAAATAATGTTATAAACTTATTATATACGTTTAATTTAAATTGATAAACTGAAGCCTTTAAGCTTCTTTGTACATATACCAACTTGTGGTACACTTTGTATTTTGACATATGTAAAGATGTATTATAACATAAAGAAATTGTAACGAATTTAAGAAAATTATAAATGAAATGTTAATTTGCTTCGCTTTTGAAATTGGTATCCGCATCACAGTCTTCGCCCATTACCGCTCTACGTCGTTTTTTTATTTTGTTTGTAGCCTTATATACTCTATTTTTCAATTTCGTAAATGCTGTACGCACATCCTTAGCGTAGTCCCCCAAGGTGTATCCATCAGCACGCTGTGACTCTGAGGAAAGTGCAAGAATAAGTTTTGATTCAATGGAAGGAATGGTCTGTCAACTTACCATATATCGCATTGTTCAGGTTTACATATGAAGTCAGGCCTGTTTTGGAGCATGTTCCTGCATAGTTCATGTCCATCAATACTGAGGTTGACAGAATTCTATTTAAGTTCTTTGAAACCCCCTCAGGTGCGAGAATTCCCCGGAACAGCTCAATCTGAATGAAGTCAATAAATTATGAAATTTATTTTCAAATTGTTTCTTTCTAGTGATACTTACATATTTTGTTTGATCTGCGGCTACCTTTGCTTCGATTCCATCGAGTTCCTCGATGCTCTTGCAGGGAAAATCTGTTTTCGGGGGCCCACGACGGTCAGCCAGCTTCCTCACCGATGTCATTATTTTTGAACTTGTTTCGAGCAGCTTGACGAGATGCGTTTCCAATTTATCAATTCTCTGCTCCAGTTGGGAAAAGCTTCCATTTTCCGAGGTGAGAGCCTTCGCGAGTTCATTCAACTGAGTCTGACTTAGGCCGCTGTTTTTATTTAAATTATTGTAAAAGCCCGCCTTTGGTTCTACCGATTTGCGATTAGTGCTGCTGCTCGGAACGTCTTGGCAACTGGGCTCAAAAGTGGTATCGTCATAATCATCCAATGATTGTGTTGGATTGGCCATCTCGCTCTCCCTTTTGGCCATGCGCCAAAGGCTGCTTCTCGACACAACATCCATGGTAATTGTAATTTATTATTTTACTTTGCTTATTATTCATCGATAATTCTCTCTGGTGTTTTTATTTATTTTGACTGTTCATGGTCCACCCTGATGAACGCTTGTTGAGGTCCATCTGAATGGCTCCACGCACCTATGCATTGTATTTGTCGGCAATAAAACACATGAAAAGGAATGGAAAATTGAACAGTTTTTCCTCTGCTAAATCTACGTTTACTTACGCGTTGTTATTTAGAGAGCCCTTGTAGAAGCAATACAGATACTACGTACGACATTAAATAGTGGCACTGAAAACGTCAAATTCTGAACTCGCGCGACCAACAACAAAATGCCAACTGCGGACGGCGGTGCGAGCGAAAGAAGGATGGCAGCACCGAAAACCGTACTCTTTTTTCATGTGTTCCGCTTTGCTCTCTCATTTCACTGAGTTTCTCTCACATACCGAGTGTATGCGATAGGCATGAGCTGAAAGACTGCCTTCCACCTGGGGGATTTGGATTGGTAGTTGCTTGCTACTCTTTTTGCATGCCTAAATGCAAAGGCTGAGGTAAATTAAAAGTAAGCTTATAATATTGTTGACGAGACCACTTTCGTAACTGCAACTGTAAAATCTTACCCTTTTTCTGTGTTTCTCTTTGTTCTCTTGTTTTTAAACCCTTCGTTAACTGTGCTTTCTGCACACTCGAATAAGCGAACTCTCTTTTGTGTGATCAGTTCTACAATGTGTGTGTGTATGTATGTATGTATGCATATGCGCATTTATTTTAGTTTTAATAAATAAGTAAAAAAAAAAATGTAACTTAATATAAATATCTCAGAATTACTATCTAAATCTATTTGTGTGCAGGCTTTTAAACCCCATCAGACGAGGGAAGCGGCGACTTCTTATCGAGAGGCGGAACAGTCGAGATGTCGTCTGTTATTTGCACCTTCGCCTTGGCCGGCACAGCGGGTTTTTGGACAGGCAGCAGGAGGGCTTCCAGGTTCCCAAATGGTGCCTCGATCAGGATGTACGCGGCAAAGGCAAGGAGCACCACGAAGCCGAAGTCGCCCCAGAAGCGGAGCATCTGCAATGAAATCTCGGTTAGTCACGGAAAACTGGGACAGGAAATACTCGAACACGGAACTCACCACTTGGTAGTCACTGAAGTAGGTGTTGGTGCGCGTGAGACCGGCATTCAGGCTCTCGATGAGCATGTGGAAGATGTAGGCGGAGTAGGAGAGCCGCGATAGCGGCTGCCACAGCGGCGAGGAAAGGAAGCTGTTGGCCAATCCACCATATCCTTGTGTGCAGGCGAAGACCACCCAACAGAGGCCCAGCGGCCAGGCGATGCGTGTTAGAGTCAGGTAGAAGGCCTCCTCCAGTATGGTCGGCGTGTCCAGGTTCTTGCGAAAGACCGCGAATATGCAGGTGAAGAGCAGCGCCAGGCTGGCCAGCCAGCCCAGTAGGACAGCGGGGCGACTGAGCTTGAAGGACCTCCCCCGGTGGACGTGCAGGAAGTAGCCGAACAGAATCCCAATGAGGTAGGGCGAGGCCCGCGTGTGAGTTGAGAAGTAAATCTTCTTCATGGCGTCGTTGCTCTGACTCAGCCTACGGGATGGATCACAGCGTTGGCACTCCTCCTCAGCAGTACAAGTACAATTCTGACTACTTACAGAGACACGTCCTTGAGGATCATCGTAGTGAAGAGACAGGAGGCCAGAAGCAGCATCAGCACGAATATCAGGGCGGCCCCTCTTCTGCCCCACTTGTAGAGCGCGATTAGCAACAGCGGCGCGATGATGTACAGCTGCATGTCCACGGCCAGGTACCAGGAGTGACCCAAGCACTGCAAGAAGATGCATTGTTAGCTGGGAAAGTTCAACGCTCATGGCCCGAAGGAACGTACGATATTATGGGTGGCATAGTTCTGCACATACAGGAGAGTCCAGAACCACGTGTCATCGCACTGCGAGTAGTCATCGAAGTTCACGGATCCGTACAGGGGGCCATCGCCCATGCGCGGCAGGATCTTCATGTAAACGATGATGGCCATTGCCAGGATGGGCGTGAGCCGAAGGTAGCGGTGCAGGTACATCAGGGGCAGGTTCAGCTTTCCCTTGGTCCTGCAAGCATAAGAGTCTCTCAAAGATCAGTGTCCGTTCCACACTTAGGAGAAAACACGCAGTACGCACTTCTCCATGGTCCTTAGGGCGATCACCACCAGAAGCAGGCCGCTCAGGAAGAAGAAAGTGTCCACCGAGTAGGCTGCATGTTGCAACAGCATGCTGTACGCCGACTTGCGCCACTGCCCAAGGAGAAAGAGAACTTTATTAGCAAGGTACTTGGGGGAACTCTCCACCACCTTACCGTGTGCAGATCCAAGTAGTTCAGATTGGGAGCGTAGAGATTCACTAGGTAAACGTGTCCAAAGACAACCCAGATGAACGACAGGCAGCGGATGCCGTGGAGACAGTCGATGACATTCGGATTGTTTCCGGGCTCCACCAGTCGGAAGAGGACTCGGCTATTGGCGCGCGCCGAGAAAGCCTTGATCCATGGATTAAGGGATTGGTCTGACGAAGGAAGGATTAGCATTTTGGAAGGCGTTGGAAGGTCAACTACTCACTCTCGTTATCTCTGGGCAAGAAATAGTCACACAGCGTGGACAGGACCACCAGGGCAGCCAAAATCGAGAGCACCACTCTGGAAGTGTTCCAATGACATTCAAGATTCAAGGAATTCAGGGATCTTGGAGGCCACTTACATGGTGAATATGGTGAGGGCATCAAATGGCTCTTTCTCGGCGGTTTGGCATGTATCCTCGTTCACCAGCGCCGCATCCGGACTGAGTTCCAGATTGAGAATACTCTGGAACAGTCTGCGCAGCATCGTGTCCATGTGGGCGGCCGAACAGGAGGCGGGCAAGCAGACGGCAGTTTTGAGGGACAACAGCGGCGACACGGCCGGCAGGAGTGCGAACCTGGTAAGGCAGTACTTGCCCTTGACACTGAGACCGCTGGAGACACCATGGTCTATGCGCAGGCACTCGTCGTAGTTGCCCAGATCGATGAGGTTGCCGGTGAGGATGCCCGAGGGCACTGAGCCCCACGAGTCGATCACTGTGGAGAATTACTTCGTTTTAAGATCGAATATTCTTTAAGGATGTCTCTTTAAATTACTCTTGAGAGCCCACAGTTTCAGGGACTTCAGATCATTGGTGAGCAGTGCGAGGTCCCCCAGGCACTTTAGATCCTCAGTCGTGGGCAGTCGACTCTGATCCCGGGAGAGGTCGTCGAGTGTTATGTTCTGGTAGTAATCAAAGAACTCCACGCCCAGGCGTCCGAGCCTGGCAGCAGTCTGGTAGCCCTCGACTGGAGCCTCCAAAGGCACGCTGCCGCTGGCCAAAGCCAGTGAGCTTAGCAGCAGGAGCGGCGTAAATAGTCGTAAGTTGACCATGTCTACTGGTCACTGGTGGAGAGTGAATTGCTTTGGGCAGCAGTCCTCGCCTCTGCTCTTATATGGCTCTGCAGTGCGCCTTATCATTACTAAAGCCCAGAAATCGTAACCGTAATCGGCATGGGCATCGCTGTAATCAACAAATAATCTTTCCGCTTTGACCAAGTCCGTTCCGTGTCAGGGATATGTCCCACTGAAACCGAAAGTTTATTCCGAAAGCACCCCGGCACGACTTAGCCGACGATAATGCCGATCCAGCACCCATAAAGCCAGTCTAGACAAGGCGACCACCAGGCTTATGTACCTTTGGATGGAAATGTTTTGTATAAACAGGCACTAAGGTGATTTTCCAATGCTATCTTTCTATATACATATGTATTTGCGTGAACTTTGCGCGGTCGAGATTCGTCTGGAGATTAGAGGTACATAGTTCCTGATCCATCTTGATTTGGTATTCAGAATGCTGCTTGATGGGAAAGTGATTAGCCATCGAAAATCATTTTCACCCGCAGGGTGAATTTGCAAAAGTTGGCGTGACGAAACCTTCGCTTCCTTGAACCCGCGGCGCTTATCGTCACTTAAGTTGTTTTGAATTTCACATACTGGCTGCAAACAGTTTAAATCCAAGAAAAATACTTCCAGGAACCACAAAATGTTCGATTAAACCATCTCTGAGCAATATCTTGACAGGGACTTGGGATTTTAAACAGTGAGCTGGTTTTATTCGTTTGTTTTTGCGGGGATATGCTTAAATTAAGCATTCGTTAACATAAACTTAAAATCACTTATGTATGAATGCATGAACTCTCGGCTGTCGCATAAACAGGGTTATTTTGAATTAACGTATTCATGTTTTCATGTATTCTCCAGCATTAATTTAGTAAAAGTTAAGGGTATTTTTGTTCTAATATGACGGGAACCGCCTGGCCTATTTGAACAAATTCTGATGGTCTCTCTGGCATTGCTGGGGAAGTTCCCAAAAATTTAGATCGAGTAGTCCTTGACTCGAGTTCTAGGGAACTGTCAGCTTTGGGAGTATTTATAAATCAGGCGAAGCGAGTGAAATTTTTCAGTCTTGTCTGGACTTTCGAGCTGTTACAAGCTAATAGTTCTTGTATTTTCTTTTTCTCATTTATTTTAATTGGTTTTGTTTTTTTCTGAAATATCCACTACTATCTTCTTTATTGTAATTTTTGCTCGTTTTTTTATTTTGTAAATTTGTATTTTTATTTTTAATTGTGTTTAGTTTCGCCGTCTTTTTTTTGGTATAAAGAGGCAATAATTGTAGAAAACAAAGGAATTCAACAAAACTCCTTATTTATTACTGGTACGCGGTTGTTCATTAATGCCACTTAATTTTCCCCATGGATTCTAATTTTGCTATGGATCATCAATCATCGCTTTTTATATTGTGCGAACTATATTTACTTTTTATTAGATATTTGTTTCTTATTGTTTTTGCTTCTTTTATTTGAATATGTACAAAACAAAGGAATTTAACTCCTTATTTAGCTTGTTGGCCAGTCAATGGATGAGAAGGTAGCTGGTGCAACAGTCCCTGTCCAAGGTCTAGGATTCTGGATACTAGGGAGGCGGAGAGCAGGAGCCAAGGATCGTAGGTGACCACTGCAGTGGACAATAAAACCTTTCCATAACCTATACTATTTGTTACAACAGGTCGCTGTCAAGCAGGCACTCAGGGGAATCTATCAACGCTCAATCAATATTGTGTATTATAATTATCGTTGAAAAAACATTATTTCATAAATAGTGAAATATCAGTTTTTAAATAGGGCTCCTCATTATTAAATTTAAATAGCAAAAAGTCCCCAATCGCTGTCATCGGCACTTACAACGAATCGTAAACTTTAAGCGATCAATCAAATCTCAAGTACCTTGCAAAATAACTGAAAGGTATTATTTTTAGTGCGAAGTATTTGTGATTTCGGTGTTGTTTTCAAGGAACAAGATAACCAGGCATCGCTGCGATAACCACAACCACCCACCACCCACCATCCATCACCCATCACCCATCGTTGCCAAGAAAACCAATGAAAGGCCAGTAGTTCTTCATTACGTGGATTATCTGGCATTTTAAAAGCGATTACCTAGTCTTTATTATTTTTAAATTGGTATCAGGGAACGACCATGCAAAGCTAATGACTTCTCCGAGAAATAAAGCCGAAGTGGAATTATTTTTTGACCATTAGATTAGACGTTTAAACGGAATACAGCCGAGCTGCTTAGGCGGCGATTTGAATTTATTTCCGAGAGCGATACCACTCGAACCAAAGCGGCCTTCTGGGAAGTTAGTCAGTGATTGGGACAGATAGCCCTCCACGGCAATCTCGCGGAGCGCGCATGAGTCATGTAATGCGACGATAATGGGCAGAGATACGTCGCTTTGCTCAGACCGCACCTGTGGTCATATAGTGGCACTTCAAGTGGCTCCAATGGATCACATCCAGGTGAGACCGAATCCGATGACTTTGAATCCCAAGCTGGAATGGGCTTAGATTAGGGATATGTCACTGTGCCCTCGCAAACCGTCCAAGTGCGGGATAAGGAACGAACCGCAATCGGTGGCTAACGAGGTGGGCGCCAACCAGTAACCGATGGGGAACTAAATGTTGAGATTGCTCGCTTGGTCCTAACAGAAACTTAAAGTCTGATAAGGCTGCTATCGGCTCCCTGGCCAAGGTGTATAAATACAGGTGTACCCCCAGCGAGCCCCACAATATGCTCTTGACCGCCAGACTGGGTACTATGGCTAGCCTGGCTGTGACTACTCTGTGGATCAGCTCCTGCGCGCTGCTCTGCGCAACTGGCGCGGCTGGTGTCCAGGTGGAGGGCCGCCTGGGCGATTTACTTGCCATCAGCCAGGGACATCAACACGCCCACATGGATGGCCACGATTACATGGCCTTTTCCCAACTGCGCCGCCTGGCCGTGGAGTTCTTCGATCATTATCCCAATCTCACTCTGGCGGATCTCCAACCGCCCGGGGAACATCGGGATGCGCGCATTCCTTCGGCCCAGGACCTGCAGTGCCTGGCGGACTTTGCGGTGCTAACGACGGGCCTGAGCGACCTCAAGGTCTGGGCGCTTAAGAGTAAGTAGGCTTAGGACTTGTTGACTCCGAAAAGGACCTCCGACTGATAAATCCCTCCGCCTCCTCCTCCTCCTCCAGTGATCGACTCGTGGGGCACTCTGCCGTCTGGCCTGCTCGTGGGCAACTGGTGGGATATGGGACACTTTGACGAGTGCCTGGGCATCGATCACGCCGACGCCACCACGGGCCGCCATGTCCGGGGTAAGTACTGCTTCGCCAAGATTATGGCCGCCCCGAGCATATCCACGGCGCTGGAGTTGAAGACGGCCCTCTGCTTCCCCGCCTCCTGCTCCGCGGCCAACATGGACACGCTGCTGCGCCAGCTCTTCCAGAGGCTGCTTAGCGTGGAAATCGGCACAGGAGTGCAGATAGTGGACGAGGCCACGTGCCAGACGGCGGAATCGGAGCCGTACGACGGCCTCACCGTATTCACGATGTAAGTGCGCGGCGGGAGAGGGAGAGGGAGAGCTGGTGACCCAACCTAACCTCTTGGTCTTGCAGAGTCCTGCTCTCGATACTGGCTGCTGCGGTGGGTCTGGCCACGTGCTACGACTACTTCTTCGCCCGGGATGAGGGTGAGTATGGACGGGAGTTGAAGAGGGACCTGGCTAAATGGGAAATTCCCGTTCACAGCGTCGCTGCCTACAGTGGTGAGGGCCTTCTCTGCCAGGGCCAACTCCCGGGCTGTGTTCCGGCTGGCGGACACCAAGGCGAACCCCAATGTGATCGACTGCCTTCATGGCATCCGAGCCCTGTCCTTCATCTGGGTGGTCTTCGGTCACGACTACTTGGTGTTGGCCCAGTCGCCCAACATGAACACGGCCTACATGTTCACCGTAAGTACTCCTCGAAGAGACCGCCCCCATCTAGCTAACCCTGTTCGCCTCTCTCTTAGTGGATCAACTCCGTCTTCAGCTTGTTCGTGAAGCACGCCGTTTATGCCGTGGACTCGTTTTTCTTCATGAGCGGCCTGCTCCTGGTGGTGATTGCCCTGCGGAGCATGGACCGGACCAAGGGACGGATTAACATACCGATGATGTACGTGCACCGCTACCTGCGCCTCACCCCGATCCTGGCCATCGCCGTTCTCCTCTACGCGAAGATCCTGCCCCTCATGAGCTCTGGTCCGGTGCACGCCTTGGTTGGCTTCAACGAATGGGAAAACTGCGGGGACACCTGGTACCTAACGCTCCTCTACGTGCAGAACGTGGCCACAACCCGACTGGTAGGTGCTCCTGCTCTCTCCCTATCTCTCTCTCTCTGAACCACTAACCCCATGACCCCCAGTGCATCAGCCACTCCTGGTACCTGGCCACCGAAATGCAGCTGTACATCTTTGCCCCCTTCCTGCTGATCGCCCTGTACAGGTGGGGCAAGAAGGCGGCTGCCGGCATCCTTGTCCTGATGCTGCTCCTGGCCAGCTGCCTCTTCAGCATCATGGTCATCAACGATCTGTCCCTGTAAGTTCTACCTCACGGCAGCGAGCGCTGAACGGGATCTTAAGAATGCAGCCAACCCCCTCTTTCCGTTTCTTGCAGTTCCGGCCAGGGCGAGGACTTCATGCGGAGGCTCTACTACTCCCCGAACGTCAGGGCCTCGCCCTACCTGATCGGCCTCCTGTTCGGCTACTTCCTGCACCTGAACCGGGGTCGGGTCTTCCGGCTTAGCCGCCTCGTGGTCCTCGTGGGCTGGCTGGTGTGCCTGGCCCTGCTGGCCACCTGCATCTTCGCGGTCTATGGCCAGATCACCATGCCCATTGTGGAGGAGGCCTTCTACTTGAGCCTCACCCGCATAGCCTGGCCGCTGGCCCTCTGCTGGCTGGTCTTCGCCTGCATGCACGGATACGGCGGTCTGGCCGGCGAGCTGCTCTCCTCACCGCTGTGGCAGCCCATTTCGAGGCTATCCTACTCCGCCTACATCTTCCACATGTTCATCGAGTGCCTCAACGGGGGCATGACGCGCACCACCACCTACTTCAGCGACTACCAAGCGTTTCTGCGTTTCTGGTCGGACTTCGGCTTCACCATGCTGCTCGCCTACCTCATGCACATCCTCGTCGAGGCGCCGTTCGGCCATCTGGTGGGGCTCCTGCTGCCCACAAAGAAGCCGAGCCCCAGGCCGGTGACGGCGGTGTTGCCCAAGGAAGCTCCAGTCGGGGAAGTTCCAGTCGGGGAAGCTCCACTAGCGGATGCTCCAGTCGAGGAAGCTCCAGTCGGAGGAACTGCAGTAAAAGAAGCTGCAGAGACTTCAGCCAAACAAGCTGCTGCCATGGAAGCAACAGCTCAGGCGTAGGAATCTTCAATGGGTCTCTGGCTGAAATTAATTTAGTTTAACTCAATTTATACTAAATTGGGCTTACCACCATTTTTTTTTGCTTAGGCTAAAAATTGTACATACAAAGACTTGTTAATTAAAATAAATAATAAAAGACCATGAAGGGAGTCTAGTAGCCATTGTTTCCCGAACAAGTCGGCCTTGAGCTTCGAGTCAGAGTCGAGATCAGACCCTATGCCAAGTGAAATTCCCAAAGTTAGTATTACTCCGACTTTTGAGACGACTGAACGCTTACTAAAATACAAAACAAACACTGAAACCGTCGCTCTAACCAACTTTTAGTTTACTTTTTTGATCAAAATTCGTGCTTGAAATGGCGCCACCAGGGTTTCTTTCCGTGACCCTCGGCCTCACCGTTGCGCTGTTCGTGGGCTATTGCGTGTACTTTGACCGGAAGCGCCGCTCCAGCCCCGACTTCCGGAAGCGCCTGTACGAGCGCCGCCGCCGCATGGGGACCTTCTCGCCGTCGCCCATCAGCTCACCGCCGAGGGGGCCGCGTGGCGGGGATAAGCCTGCGTCGCCAGAGACCTACTTCCTCAGCGAGATGCGGGCGGGCGAGGGGCTGATCACCCAGGGCTACATTGACGAGGGCCTGAGCCACTTTGCGAACGCCGTGGCCCTGTGCTCCTATCCGGACAAGGTGATGGAGGCGCTGCAGGCCACCCTGCCGGGGCAAATGTTCGAGGTGCTGATATCGAAGCTCAAGGGGCTGCAGGGGATGAGCGATGCTGGTGCCGGGGGGCTGAGCGAGGACAGGCTGAGCAGCTCCACCCACGAGCTGTGAGCAGGGGCTCCACCTGGCCCACCTTCGTTGGAGGTTCATATGTTGCCTTGCGGCCCCCACGTTATCATTTGCCCAGTTACCTTGGCCCCACTTTCTGAAGTTTGGAATTAATCTATCTGCCTTGCAGTAGCCCAAATTGAGATGCTTCGAGTGCAGCCTTATCAGGGCCTGCACTGCATTCCGAGCTAGCTGCATTGGTCATCGCTGCCTATCGTTTCGATTCCTTGCAGCTGTATGAATCATAATAAAACTGTTCTAATCTGGCACTTGAAATTATCTCCCTGAAACCCCCCTCGAAATGTTCAAATGTTTTCGCAGGTTCTCCCCCGAGCAGATCCTTCTTCCAGGAGTAATCCAGTTCTCTGTGGATAAATAGTATGCCTCGAAGTGGTTGCTCCACCAACCGTTTTCTAAGAAGCTCAATCACTACACCGTTTCGCCTGGACACTGGTTATCAATCATATCGGTTGGTACATCTTGTTCCTGGTTTATATAGAAATTGCCTCTGCAGGTGCCGGTAGGCAGAGTACTCATTTACCTAAGCCTGCCCCACAGGAGGCTTATCTCAAATTGAATTGAGTTCCACCGAACCTGAAGAGGTGGACATGGACCTTGGCTACGCCAGTTCCGATTATCGGGAGCCGATATAAAAAACACGGCAGGATTACAGAAACCGTTTAATCTATTCGTAGTAACTTGTTCTGCGGCGGAGATAACGATTCCACGATTCGGGGGAATACTGCCAGCTCGATTGGCCATATAAATGGGGCATTGACGCCCGATTAGAAAACACTTGCAGGCCGACGTAGTTAATCGAACAATGGTCAGTTCAGCGCCTGGAGCAACCCTCCTCCTCGTTTCCCTGGCGGTGGCGGCACAGGCCGCCCTCCCTTCCCGCCAGATTCCGTTGCAGGACACGTATTACAACCACCCCAATGCGAGCTACGAACGGCTCCTGGAGCTGCCCTCCTTGGGTCCCGAGTTCTACCGCCTGTTCCGAAACATTTCGGCCTCTGATCTCCACCTCCTCGATGGACGGCTCGGCCAACAGGATCTGGTTTGCCTGGCGGACATGGCTCAGTTCATGCAGAGCCTGACAGCGCCCAAGAAGTGGGCCCTTGCCAGTGAGTAGAGCCCACAATTTAGGCCCCTCAGCCAATCCGAAAGTCAACAATTTCTCTGCACGCAGTGCTGGACTCGTGGGGCAACAAGCCCTCGGGCTACTTGATCGGCAATCGCGTTGACATGGGCAACTACGAGGAGTGCCTCCGCGTGGACGGAACCATCAGCGAAACACACCACATCAAGGGGAAGTACTGCTTCATGGAACTGCCCATCGCCAAGTGGCTGGGCTTCAACTCGAACATCCTGGCGGAGACGAACATAAAAACCGCCCTGTGTTTTCCCTCCTCCTGTTCTGCCGAGACCATGGAGGTCTTCCTAAAGCAGCTCCTTCAGCGTCTCCTGGGCACTGGCAGCCTTAACAACCTCTTTCACATCAAGGAACAGACCTGCCAGACCAGCGAACGTGAGCCGCTCGACGGCCTCACCATCTTCACCATGTGAGTAGTCCCTGATATCCTCATTCCCGCCCAGACTGACCCTCTTTGCCCCCGTTGCTAGTGTGTTCCTGTCCATCTTCTGTGCTGTGGTGGCTCTGTGCACTCTCTACGACTACTTCCTGTGCCCGGACCAGGGTGAGTAGAGGGGAAGAGGTTCTCTGCCAGGATTAACTGACTTCGGAGGTGCTCCCTGCCTTGCAGATAAGCTTCCTCGGCTGGTGAAGGTGTTCTCGGCACGCGCCACATCCCGCAACCTGTTCGCCATCGTGGACGCCAAGGCGACTCCCAATGTGATCCAGTGCCTCAATGGCATGCGCTGCATGTCCCTGATCTGGGTGATTCTGGGCCACGAGTACACAATCAATCTGATGGGAGCGGTCATCAACGCGTACGACAACCTTCGATGGATGGCGAAGCCCTATGCCAGCTTGATCCTCTACGCACCCTTCTCGGTGGACACGTTCTTCTTCATAAGTGGTTTCTTGCTGGTGCTAATTGGCCTTCGAGCTGTGGAGAAGTGAGTATGGAACGGGGAGTCTCCCAGGGCTTGAGTTAATCCAGAGACCGCACGCCTTGTCCACAGGAGCAAGGGCAGTCTGAATGTGCCTCTGATGTACCTGCATCGCTACATACGCCTCACCCCCATCGTGGCCGTGGCCATCCTCGTCTACATGAAGATCCTGCCGCTCATAACCGCCGGTCCAGTGTCCAGCACAGCCGGCTTCTTTGACTATTCCCTGTGCAAGAACAACTGGTACTGGACCCTGCTTTATGTGCAGAACTATGCCTCCACAGACATTGTGAGTTTGCGTCGCAATCCAGCTCGGGAGCAGCTGAAGCCCAGAGTCGTGTTTGGTCCGAAACGAATGTTGGGCTCACTCAACAGTGATTTGGTTTTTGTTTCGGTTTTCAGTGCCTGGCACACACCTGGTATCTGGCCGTGGACATGCAGCTGTACATCCTGTCACCCATCCTGCTGATCGCGCTGTACAAGTGGGGCAAGAAAGGCGCTGCAGGCATCCTGCTGGTCATGCTCCTGCTCTCCGCCTGCCTCTTCGCCACCATCATGACCAACGACTACAGAATCCTCATGAAGTAGGCTCGCTCTCCGTTGACTCAATGTCCTCCCCCCCTTACCTCTGGCTCCTTTCTCCGCAGGAATGGAGGTCAGCTGCCGGACGTGGCTAAGAAGATCTACTACGCCACACACACCCATGCAGCTCCCTGGCTGGTGGGCACCCTGTTCGGTTACTTCATGCACCTGGTCCGCGGCAAGCAGCTCCGCCTCAACTGGCTGGCGGTGTGGACGGGATGGCTGCTCTGCCTGGCCATGATCTTCACCTCGCTCTTCGCCATGTTCCCGTACGCAAAGCTGCTGGGACCGTCGCCCACGGTGCTGGAGGGAGCTCTCTTCTACACCTTGACCAGGATCGGCTGGCCCCTGGCCCTGTGCTGGGTGGTCTTCGCCTGCGTCCAGGGATACGGGGGCCTGGCCAACAGCTTCCTCTCCTCGCCTCTTTGGCAGCCCCTGTCCAGGCTGTCCTACTCCGCCTACATCTGGCACATCTTCATCCAGGAGGTGAACCACAGGCGCGTGCGAACGAACACTTACTTCACGGACTACGACGTGGTAAGTGTGGGGGAGCCAGTCTCCAGGAGTGCGACAACTTATCCTCTGGACTCCGCTTTCCTATTCCCACAGATGTGCGGCTTCTGGGCCACCTTTGGCTTCACCCTCGTGATGTCCTATGTGATGTATGTCGTCGTAGAGGCGCCACTGGGAGGCCTGGAGGGTCTTCTCCTACCCAGTCGCAGGAGTTCTGCCAAGCAGGCACCTGCCCCGGCTCAGGCCACGACCGAGGAGCTAGCCGAGGAGCAGAAGGAACACCAGCTGCCAGAATTTTCCCAGACTGACGAAGCGACTACCCGGCAGACAGCAGTCGTAGCCTAAATATTAGTTACATATTTTATTATTTACAATACATTTTTTTGTTTGTATGTTAAGTTGGAGCGCTGGTCATGCCAATGAATACCTGTAAGTTCGAAGTGAGTTCTTGTTTATCCTTTAGTAAAATTAACCTGTTGCCAGTGCACTTTTCCGGTCTCCAGACTCAAGAATTGAGGGTCGGACAAAACAGGGGGGCTGGCTGTGAAAGTAGTTGGCATTTATTTTTCCGCCTCTTATTTTACCGACCGTGTTTTTAAGAGAGTTTCCCAAATTCCCAAATTCCGGAGGAGATAAGTAGCAAGATCCGGCCGACACCGGTACCCAAATTATGTTGCAGCAGCCGAAAGCTGTGGAGAAGAGCCTGGCTGGTGCCACCTACGGAGTGACCATCGTTATGCTGATCATTGGGCAGATGCAGGTCATTGCCGTCATTGAGATGTGAGTAGTGCGTGGGGGCAGTGGTCCTGATTATCCCCGTGCCTTCTGCCCCGCAGAAAGACCTTGAGCGATATGCTGACGTCACGCTACGGCCTCAACCTGCTCCAGTTCTTCGTCAGCTTCCTGACCATTCAGCTGTACGGGTTCTTCTATCGCATCATCGTGAGCAAGCCGCTGTGGGTGCGCTTCCTGGCTGGAGCGTGGACGGTGAGTCATTGGCACCTGTGGCCCGTGTCGAAGATAGTAACCCACTCTTCCCAGTACCAAATGAACACCATTTCCATCATGAAGCCCACCAGGCGAGCGCCGTACTTCTGCATCCTTATCTCCGCCGTGGTCACCCTCCTGATGATGGCGATCAGCGTGGTCTACGGCTACTTCTCGATAAATCACAAAAGGGGTCTCTTTGTAAGTCTTTGCCCGGCAATTAATGATTCCTGACCGGCTGCCTGTACCCCCAGATCTCTCGCCACAACGTGATCCTGTGGAGCGAGCGGTTATTCGTGTTGACGTGCTTCGGTATCATCGTCACCGCCGAGATGCAGCGCGCCACCATCGAGCTCCCCATCATGATCATCTATATGCTTCTGTCGAATGTGGTGAGTGTGGGTTTCCCCCGGTTGGTATAAATGGATAGGGTTTTCCCTATCGGACTGTTGTCCCGAGCGATGATTAGGAGACATTTTTTATACATACATACATATGTCAAGGCATATTTTTGAGAGCTGTTTTCCGTCGCACAGTTCGTGATCATCTTCGGCGCCTCCGTCCGGAGACCGCACTTCTACCACGAGGATAGCGACGGAGACTTTATTCTGATCGGGCAGCTGTACTACCTGAACTTGTTCGCCCTCTACATGAGCTACGTGTGGACGCTGGACCTGATCTTGGAGGTGACGGACTTCAAGGTTCCCAACAAGGTCATCGTCTCCCTGTTCAGCAGGCCGTGAGCGAACCAAGTACCGGAGGCAGGAACAGTGGGATGGACGGCTGGATTGGCGGCGGTTTTTAACAATCTTTGGACAAACTGGACTATCCTTTGCAGGATTTAAATTACTTGTGTGGATAATTTGGAAATACATCAATGTTTTATTTGTATTTTATTGTCTTTGCCAAAGCGGAGGAACGTTGAACTCACATATTTACATTATCAACGAGCTCAGGGATAGATTTGATTTTAACGGGAAATGCTGGTGGCCGGAGCAGGGACATCCTCGACTGCCTGGTAGAGGCAGTAGGAGAGCTTGGACAGTGGCTGCCAGAGGGTCCAGCCCAGCAGGTGAGCGAATGTTCTCACCTAATGCCCGAGTGTGTGCCTCGCATCGACTTAATCAAGATTGTAAGTCTAGTGATACTTTGCCTGCTTCAAACGTACACAACATGTAAGCAACAGTTCCCCAGTTCCGCATACAGCTGAAGCCTTTTCAATCTGCTGCCAAGCTAAATTGAATATCTAGATTAATTGTTACACGCCGCCCATTTCCTTCAGCCCCGATCCCCTCGAGCTGTGGCTAGTTGTAATAATCGATTTGCTATTCCACATTGTCTGAAGTCAGCAGATTGTCGGCGTGCTTGGTGTGTTCACCAAGTCAGGCTGTCCGGGGAATCTCCTAGCTGTGCCTGGTTGGGCTTGAGTTGCCAGAAGAAATCCCTGATCAACCCATACATAACCCCCGGCTTTAATGCTGTGGGAAATGTTCTTCTTTGTCATTCCATTCACGCTCCTTGCTAAACTGGTAATTGCTAAATGTAAACTCCTGGCTGTAGTAAATGCTTTATCTCTAATTAAGGGGCTTCCAATGGATGGATTTTGTAACGTAAAGCATGCTCATTGCTCTTTTTCTGCGTCGGATACGTTTAATTGAATATCCTGAATGCTGCTGAATGCGAGCAATCTGGGACAAATTGCCTGACAGCGACAGCAGCCCCGGTTACGTGTCGTGGGAAATGGAAAACGAAATGAATTTTCACTTTCCACGGCGCTCTGGGGCGCTGGGGAGTGGCAGGGAACCCGAACTGGTTCGGTCAGCCTCATTTCTGGGTTATGCAAGAGATAAGACGTAGCCAAGACTCAAGGTTAAAGAAGGCGCACACCCGTGGACAGGCGGTGGAGCCGTCCCAGTTCAGTTGGGAGAAGGAGACCCAACCAGTTCCAGCACATATACCCCACTTATATGCACATATCTGCATACAGAACACGGACAACCGTCAGCTTTTCCATCAGATCTTTGTGCAAACTCATGCAGCAGCGACTGGTTTCTCCCGACGAATGGAAAGCGAGAGGTGGCCATTGTCCGCAGTCAATCCGAGTCAGAGTTGCGCCAAAAAATCATGAAAAATATAACAAAAAATAGGCAGTGCAGTGCGGGCCAGCTGTTAATTACTGTGGAAATGATTAAACATACATTGAAAATCAAACTCAACAGGCGCAGTCAGACTGAAATCGAAATTCATATTATTATGAGAGCAAGTCGTGACAGACCCTCGACGGCACAGTGGTTGGGGTCTTGACAAACTCTACACGGAAGGTCGAGACTCGACGGAAACAGACACTACTGCCACTTACCAGTTAGGGAACAGGATATTAGGGCTGGATATTATGAGAAATTCAGCCCAAGAGTCAGAATTCATTATCTAAGGCTAGTGAAAGTCAGGTAGATAAGGGATTTTATATAATTTTCACAAAACCTTCCACCTCGAACCCAAAAACCAGGACTGAGGTGAGTGGGAGTGAAATTATGGATGAAATATTTCAACCAAAACCTCCCACTTGGATGGTAAAGGTATTGAAATGTTCCAAATTATCCTCAGCAAGCATTACGGTATTAGCCACCTTTTTCATTATCTATCCTCTATCCTGGTGCCTTCACAGGTTCCTGTAAGGTGCCAAGAGCGACCCACTGTGCGGTCACAGTCGCCGCCGCTTAAAATGCATCGGCCGCTAAGCATTATGCATAGTTTGTGCTGCACTTACGATCTATTAACCGCCGCAAAAAGTAGTGCAAAAGTAATTGTTGCCACGCACAGAACTCGTTGATGGCCGACGGCTGGCGGGGATTGGCGATTGGTCCGCTGGCAGGCGATTACGACTATGACGAGAGCCAGGCTAGAGCCAGAGCTAACCCGTCTAACTTGTTGATTTTCGGGGCACTTAATCCACGACGCCCAGGCTCGGGCGGCACAGCGCCGTCGAGTCAAGGCAGGCGGCTCGGCGGCTGGCCAGTGCCAGTTCTGATTGGAACGGCCTTCCGAGCGGTACAGTCCAGCTCACAGCTCTCCAGCTCACCACACCAGGATGTTGGCCCGCCTGCCGCTGCTCGTGCTCGCTCTCCTGGCGCTGCTCCTCGGCGATAGCCATGCCCAGCAGGACACAGAGTCGTCCGCGGTGCGGACACGGACTCCGCGGGGCACCGTCACCCTGGACTTTGGCCTGCTCCTGCGCAACTTGCTGCTGAAGAGCGCCCAATTATCCTCGGCCAAGGCCAATTTGGCGCGGACTACGCGACGGCCGCCGCCGGCGATGACTACCACGACTCCAGTACCGCCGCCACCGCCACCGCCAACGCCAAATCCCCGTCGCCGTCGACCCATTTGGCATCCGTACTTCGCGTCTGGCTATCTGCCCTTCGATTATGACGCAGACTATGCTGATCCTGCCGTGCCACCGCCGCCAGCCCCGCCGCCGCCGGCTCCACAGCCACCGAGACGCGTGCGCCCTCAGCCACGTCCCCTGGGGCTCTACAATGCCCAAAGGGTAGCGGCTCGTCCGCCGCCGCCAGCACCACCAGCTCCACCAGGGCCACCTAGCTATGATTACGACTACGACTATGATGCTCCGGCGGCACCAGCTCCAGCTCCTCCGCCGCCGCCGCCACCACCACCGCCGCCAGCTGCCGCCCCGCGTCCCCGTCAAAGACCACGTCCCCAGCAGCCACAACAGCAACCGCAAGAGCCTGATCCTCGGCAGCGCCGCCCTGCGCAGCTGGGAGATCGCCTCGTCTATCAGTACGCACAACCTACTGGTAAAATACGCAAACTTTTAACTAATTGCCGTACAATTGGATTCTCTCCGACACTTTGCAGATACCTTCTCTAGGCCGCTGGCTCTGGGAGGCGGCGTCGCAGCGCTGGCGGGACTGCCGGAGGAGCAGCAGCAGCAGCAGGAGGTGGATTTGGCGGCGGCACAGGTGGCAGGAGTTACGGCCAGCGGTGATAGCGCCGATGCGGAAGAAACGGATACGGATCCGGGTGCGGGTGCAGGAGCTACTGCTGTTGGCAACGCTGATGCTCAGCCCGAACGATCTCCACCGCGATTTTTGGTCAACTACGAGAGTGACGATGACTTCTTCGCCGGAGGAACTGGACCTGGTTCTTCAGCCCGAGACGAGTCACCGCCGCCCAGGCAACAAGCGAGCTCGATTCCCGGACCCGCCAGCGACTACGGCTTTCCTCCGGCTCTCGACTTCGGCGGCCTCAATCGCTTCCCGACCCCGAGCCATCAGCATCAGCAGCAGCAGTACTTCTTTAAGTAAGCGGTGTATTTTTTTTTCAAATCATAGTTATTATGCATTGCAGTGCGTGCACAAAATGACCAATGTCAACTAATAAATATCCCTAAAAGTCATATATTTCACCAGCTTGAACTTTGTAAGACTACCTAGTCTTGATAGATAGAGACAGAGAGACTTTGATAAAAGTCATGATATAATTACAATTATAAAATTGTTCGCCAAAATTAGACAATTTTGAAAAAAATTGGTTCTTCAAGGGTTTTTGATCATAACTTGGCTAAAACTTAACCAATTTCAGTCTGGTTTGGTTTTTTCTCTTTTTGTTTTTTATAGGAGAACTTTTCTGCATTCAAAACTCGATATCTAATTTTTTGACGATGTAACCCCTTACATTTATTTAAAAAAAAAAATGGGTACATTTTTCGCTTAAAATCGGTAACTTTTCAAGGGTTTTTTGATCATAGCTTGGCTAAAACTCAACCGATTTCAGACTGGTTTGGTTTTTCCTTTTTGTTTTTTATAGGAGAACTTTTCTGCATTCAAAACTTGATATCTAATTTTTTGTCGATTTTCGACCATTTTGACGATGTAACCCCTTACATTTATTTAAAAAAAAATGGATAAATTTTTCGCTTAAAATCGGTAACTTTTCAAGGGTTTTTTGATCATAACTTGGCTAAAACTCAACCGATTTCAGTCTGGTTTGGTTTTTTCTTCTCAGATTATTTGGGAGAACTTTTCTGCATTCAAAACTCGATATCTAATTTTTTGCCAATTTTTGACAATTTTGAAGATGTAACCCCTTACAATTTTTTGAAAAAAATGGGTACATAAAGCTATAAATTGGTTATAATCTAAAAGCTACATATATTAGTCATAAAAATCATTGGTCCTCAAAAAATGCCGAGCAACGGGTAGAAAGAGCGGGCACACTTCAAATAAATAAACATTTTTGCGCTGCGTGACAAATTGTAGAACTGGATACGGAGAAAAAATTTTTTGGTATATTTCGTAATCGCTGCTAGTATATTTGCGCATAGCGCTCGCGGTCATACTGGCTGCTGCCGCCTATCGATTTCTTGCGCCTATCGTACTTTGTACGCCTCTATCGAAATTTTAATTAAACGTGAAGAAAAATTGGAATTGATCTGAAACTGACAAAGTGCCGTGAATGGAATCGGAAATCCACTGAACTCCGGCGCCTTCGTGATGCGCAGCAAATGCGGACGTGTAAAACGCAACGCGTGTGAAGTGCAGGCAACCCGTAGCAAAGCAAATAACAGCAGCAGGGCAAAGCAGGCGTGAAGAAAGCGACGCATGAAGAAAAATGAATACAGCTACGAAAACAAAAAGCCAGCCGCGTAGATAAATTAGCAAGCATTAATTATTTGCTGAATGTAAGCCGTTAGTGGTAGCAAACCCCACTTTTTTGACAGATTTATGCATTTTCCAATGTCTCTTGAGCGCCCCTCTCTCTTGCCATGCGTGTGTGTGTGTGTGTGTGTGTGTATGTGCATACTCTTCTTTTTCCCGTTTACGTTTCGCCTCTTCTCGACTCGCCTTTGCTGAGAAGTGCCAATTTGCGTGTGTGTTGTCGCATTGATTATTCGCCCAATGGACAATTTTGACTATTTGTGGCCAGAAATTGTATCTCAACATGGCCCGGACCGGAGCTTAATAAACCTATTATGATTTACATCTGACTTCGGTGCGAGTCTCCTGTCCATTGTGCAAGAAAGAGCTAGCACGAGTCGATCCATACAAATACACCGCAATTGTATGTATTTATCTGCTCCCGACGGTGCTGTGTGAGTGCGAGTGCGTGTGTGTGATGTGCAAGCAAAACAATTTAAGCGATTCCAATCGAAGTAAAGACGAAAGCGCTGCTTCGCCATCCCGATTCTGATTCCGATCCCCGATCCCAATTCCAATCCCGTGATGCACAAAGTGCAGACGCCGCCGCCGCCGCAGCAACGTCACTAATCAAGCAGCAGGAAAAACAACAAGAGCAGCATCATCGCCGATGACGACGGCCACCGTCGTGTGTTTTTTTCTCCTTTTTTTTGTTCTCTTTAATTTTATTTTTATTTTGTTGCCGTTTGCTGCTCGGTGTGCGCTTCGTCCGCACCCTAAAAGAGGCAAACAAAAATCAAAGCGAATTGAAGAAAATGTACTGCAACAATTTAAATGAAAAGGCACAAAACAATGGCACGGGCAGAATAAAAAATTCAATTCAATTTGTGTCGCACGAAATACGAAATGCAAAACAACAAGCAACCGACCAGACGAATATACATATGTACATGCATGTACGTACGGTGTGTTTTGTGTGTGTGTGAGCGGTGTCCATGCCCGTGTATGTGTGGGAGCGACATGGCTGCTCTTTGTGCAAGAGTGTGTGGCTATGAAAAATAGGCGTGTTTCTGTTTCGCGTTGCGAGTAAATAATGCCAGTCGCACAAAGACGGGGCCGGGGCTAATTATCAAGTATTTAGCCAGGCTACGAGTAAACAATCGCAGCAGCAGCTCAATCGCTCCCGACTCGCCGCTGCCGGCACAGATACGCAGACGCCCCCGCACTGCCCCAGCCCAGGCACATGGACCAGAGGCGTACCATACTATTGCAGGCACATGCACACGTCTGCGGAATTCGCAACAGTGACAAATGCACCCCTTCGGTCTGTGCCGTTACTCCTTGCCAGTGTGTCTGGCTTAGTGTGTGTATGTGTGAGTGTGTTTGTCTGTACTGGCCATGGCGAACTCTGATTCCCCTGAAGGTTAGCGGGCACGTGTGCATCCCCTACACCCTATACCCGAAAGGGGTACAGAAAACAGAAATGTATTTATTATCCGCCAGTCAGGGAAGTTGGCAACGCGCGGCGCCAACGCCAAATTGGTAACCCACGGGCAAAAGAAAATAGCCATAAACGAGGCCAGGCAGTAAACACACATATTTGTGATAAGGGCCGCCGCCGCTCCGCGCTGCGTGTGGAATTCTGAATGATTTGATTTGTGCCCGCGCCCGCTCCCACTTCCACTCCCACCCCGACTCCCGACCGGCGGCGGCGATAGTGTGCGTGAGCTGGCCCCGAGCGTGAATCACTTGATCGATTTGATAATCAGTTTTTCGGCTTTTCACCGTTCTTCGTTGCAAGAAAAGATCACCTTGCCCAACTCCCATCCCCTTCCTTCGATGTCCCATCATCTCCTGCTTCACAAACTCATTTCCATTCCGGTACCCATTCCGTTGTCAGACCCAAGAAGTTGTCGGGACTTGAGCTTCGATCCTCGGATGCAGATGACTCAGCAGTGAATGTCTGACTAACCTGCAAATTCCCCGCTTTCTCCGAACGCAGAGACACCGCGTAGAATTCGAGCAGTACCAGGATCAGAGGCAAGAGTTGCAGAAGAGTAGCACTGAGTGAGCTGGGAGCGCGCTGGGTGCTGGAGCATGAGAGACAGCCATGCCTTCGGCACGACCTGGTAGTCTCAAGGATCCGGAAATAGCCGACCTGTTCAACAAGCATGACCCGGAGAAGATTTTCGAAGATCTGCGCGAGATCGGCCATGGGTCGTTCGGTGCGGTCTACTATGCCCGCTGCAATCTCACCAAGGAGATCGTGGCCATCAAAAAGATGTCGTACACCGGGAAGCAGAGCCAGGAGAAGTGGCAGGACATACTCAAAGAGATACGGTGAGTAATGGGATGGATGCGAATCGAATCAAATCACTGACCTGATCTCTGGACCTCTGCTCGTTGCAGCTTCCTTCGGCAATTGAACCACCCGAATACCATCGAATACAAGGGCTGCTATTTGCGAGAATCAACCGCCTGGTTGGTGATGGAATATTGCGTCGGCTCTGCCTCGGACATCATCGAGGTGCACAAGAAGCCGTTGCACGAGGACGAGATCGCCGCCATCTGCCTGGGCGTGCTCAGTGGCCTGAGCTATCTCCATTCTCTGGGCCGCATCCACCGCGACATCAAGGCGGGCAACATTCTGCTCACGGACAACGGTGTCGTCAAGCTGGCCGACTTCGGTAGCGCCGCCATCAAGTGTCCGGCCAATAGCTTCGTCGGCACGCCCTACTGGATGGCCCCCGAAGTGATCCTGGCCATGGACGAGGGCCAATATGACGGCAAGGTGGACGTTTGGTCGCTGGGCATCACCTGCATCGAGCTGGCCGAGCGCAAGCCGCCCTACTTCAATATGAACGCCATGTCTGCGCTCTACCACATTGCGCAGAACGAGTCGCCCACACTTCCGGTAAGTCGATCCGCCAGGGGGCGATCAGTTATTGGCTCAGAGCTAGGCTCCTTCTCCAGGCTTGAAGCTCAAACCTTTATGAAATGATATCTGAAAACCACGAAGGAACCATGGATGCCATCACTTCTAATCCCCAACCCTTTTCCTTCTGCAGAAGAACGACTGGTCGGACGCGTTCTGCAGCTTCGTCGAACTGTGCCTCAAGAAGATGCCCGCGGAGCGTCCGTCGTCGGCCAAGCTGCTGACCCACGCCTACGTGACCCGGCCACGCTCCGACACCGTGCTGTTGGAACTGATTGCTCGCACCAAGTCGGCGGTGCGCGAACTGGACAACCTCAACTACCGCAAGATGAAGAAGATACTCATGGTGGACACCTGCGAGACGGAGAGCGCCGTGGGCGATGCCGACGATCAGCAGGACGACCACGCTGGCGGTGACAGCAGCAAGAGCAATAGTATTACTTCGGAACACTCCATACACTCGGTGGGTGTATCGGCGGCCAGTAGTCAGGTGAGGATCTATGCGCGCCAGCAGTTGGCTCCGCTCCGTTTCGCTGCGTTCTAAGCCCCCGGTTCCTTTTCCTTTCTTTTGCAGAGCTCCTCATCCAATTCCATACCGGCTGCGGCCCAGAATCATCACCATATCGCAGCGCACCACCATCAGCAGGCAGCGGCCGCCGCTGTGGCAGTGGCCATGCACCACCACCATCACCACCCGCATCCGCAGCCCAGTTGGCCCAGTGGTCAGCAGCAGCAGCAGGCGGTTCCCCCCGGCGCCGTGTCCCGAAACTCGTCGCGCCACCGCAATCGGCCGCCGCTACCCAATATCATGCACAGCATGAATAACAACGTGACGCCGACGAACTCTGCTTCGGTGGTGCCGGCCCCAGCGCCTGCTCCAGTACCGGCGCCTCCACTCACCGTGATGCCACACCTCGGTGCGATGGGGCACGGCGGCGGGGCCTCTGGTACCGGTGGCAGTGGCGGCGGCGGAGGCTCCCCGGCATCTGGCGGACCTCTGCCAGATCGAATGCAGCCCATCCAGCCGCGATACCTGACGACGCCCGCCGCCCAGGCGGCTGTATACGCGGCCAGCTCCGCCTCCTCGCAGCAGGCCATCTCCAATGCCGTCAACGATCACGGGCCGAACAACTTTGCCACCATACGCACCACGAGCATTGTGACCAAGCAGCAGAAGGAGCACATGCAGGTGCGTTGTCGCATTTCCATTTTCTGTTTCGTGTTCGTTCTTCGTTTTCCCGCCTCGGCCATAGATCTCTCAGTGTGCTCGCTCGCTCTATCTCTCGTTGGGGGTTGCAGCTTAGACCATTCCGTCCATGGGTCACGCCTGAGTGGTAGTCGTGCGTAGTTTAGGCTTCGTTAGCATTCCATTTCTGCGATCCGCGTCCTTTGTGTGTGTTTGCGTCAGCGTCATCCGTCAGCCAGCCGCAGATATGCAATTGCATCTCGTGCCATTTACCCAGCCATTTCCAACCCCGCTCGCCACCAAACGCTTCCGCTACCCCTCTAACTTTTGCCCACTACTACAAGCTCTCTTTGTTGTGTTTATTGTTCTACTCCCGCATCCTCGAACAGGCGCGCTATAACTTCTGCTCGCAGCTGTGCGGCGGCGACCACATCCACAGTCCCCGGCGGATCGAGGGCGGCGGTGGCAAGCAAGAACCAAAACCAATACCAATACCAAAACCCAAACGCCGCTGTCCCTGTGTAATTTCGTAGCCAGAGAGCGGAGGTGCCAAGCCAATGACAAATAAATGTTTGAAACGCAGTCGCTGCCACCATGTACTTACTGTAGTTAGACGAGTTGCCGTTGCCGTAGCAATTACATCCGCTGCCGCTCCATCGCATTCCAACCCACCAACTAGTGCCCATCCCTGTCACTCGCCTTCTCAGCCACCCACTCATGTCTTGAGCCGCTTTTGTTTTCCACACTCTTTGCGTTAATGCGTCACTAGCGCTTGAAAATGATTTAAATTTGTTGTTAATTCATTAGTTTAGCTTTTGGTAGCGCCACCACTTGATCCATGCCAGGGGTCTGTTTTGGGACTGAATGTGCAAATGTTTTTGAGTATATAGGCATTGTCCAGTCATAGAAGCCACCTTGCTCATTTTGTAACAGCGTTCAAGAACCACAAACACTCTATTATTGCGACATATTTTTAATACATACATATTCAGATGCTTTGTTTTCGTCAGTTTTGCGGAATATATATTCATTTTCATAAGTTTTATTCCTTAAAGATAAATACTCGAAATATGTCTTATGATCTTATTCCAATTCCATTTCCGACTAATTTTGTAAAATAAATGTGGATAAGTTTGTTTACAAGTTTTACAAGAAATTAACCATTTTCCAATTGTTATTAAGCTTGGTTCATTAAACAGTTCTGCAAAGTGTACATATTTCGATCTCGAATTTGAAAATACCCTTCAAAACTTTTAAAAAATGCATCTTGAAAGTTTACAAAAATTCGTCCTAACACTTAAAAAAAAATCCAATTTCGAAAAGCTTGGGTAACGACTTATGCTCGGCTTTCTGCCTTGGTGGGGGGTCACACTGTTCAAACGCGATCCACACTCGACACCCACGCACTGCCGCAATAGGGTCACACTGGGCCGAAGCTCAACTAGACCCTCAGAATCCACACTCGACCCTGCAAGCGGGAGCTAGTAACTGTGTTTGTTGGTCATTTGTTGCTTACCTTACTCATTTTATCTGTTAATCTGTTAACTCTGACTCGCACCTGGCGGGCCATACGTAGCAAGAATACGTACGCGGACGTCCCGGGTTCAGGTGCAAGTCGAAGATCCCAAAGGAGCCATGTTCTGTGCGCTGTTTGCACCCATTGAGGTTAGGTTCGAGCAGGAGCTGGAGCTGGAGCTGGAGCTCGAAGGCAGCTGTGTAAGTTACAGTTATTCCGGGGGGCCGTAACAGTTACTCGATCTCTCGCATCTATCGCATACCACGCCTCTAACCTCTACCCTGTGACCTGTTACCTCTAACCATCTGTGCCTTCTTTGCCCACCCATTACATCGCGATCCGTTATCTCAGGAGGAGATGCACGAACAAATGTCGGGCTATAAGCGAATGCGGCGCGAACATCAGGCTCACCTGGTCAAGCTGGAGGAGAAGTGCAAGGTGGACATGGAGGCGCACAAGACGGCGCTGGACAAGGAGTATGACACGTTGCTGCACAACTTCACCAGGGAACTGGAGCGCCTTGAGGTGAGTTTCGTATGGAATTGATCCGTGTCCGGTCGTGAATCCCCCTCTCGCTTGCAGAACAAACACCAGCAGGATGTGGAGCGGCGGCTGAAGCAAACGAGCGCCGCCGAGAAGAAGCTACACAAAGAGATTACGTTGAAGCAGGAATGCGACCGCAAGGCGTACGACCTCAATCGCAAGAAGGAGTACAAGGCGAACAAGGAGCGCTGGAAGCGCGAGCTATCCATGGACGACTCGACGCCAAAGCGGCAGCGCGACCTCACCCTGCAGTCGCAGAAGGACAACCTAAAGCAGCACGAAGCGCAGGAGGAGCAACGTATGCTGCAGGCCCAGAAGCAGTATATCGAGCTGGAGATGCGCAAGTTCAAGCGCAAGCGCATGATAATGCAGCATGAGCATGAAGACGTGCAGCTCCGCGATGTAAGTACCCTCTTGTTTCCCATTCCTTTTCCTTTTTCCATCTATCGTCTCGCACAGGAGCTCGGCAAGAAGGAGCAGCAGCTGCAGCAGGCGCACGCGATGCTCGTAAAGCACCACGAAAAGACACAGGAGCTGGAATACCGCCAGCAGAAGAGCGTGCACCAGTTGCGCGAGGAGCAGGTGAGACCCACGAGTCCCGTTCTCTTGGCTCGCAGAGTCTTAAATTTCCTTTCCCATCGCAGATAAACAAGCAACACGACACAGAGTTGCACAATCAAAAAGACTACATGGAACGCATCAAGAAGGAGCTGGTGCGCAAGCATGCGGTCGAGCTAAGGCAACAGCCCAAGAGCCTCAAGGTAAGATCCACTCACCGAAAATTCTCGAAGCAGACGGATGACATTAAAATGTCTTGAACCCCAAATGAAAACAGCAAAAGGAGCTCCTGATACGCAAGCAGTTCCGGGAGACCTGCAAAACGCAGACGAAGCAATACAAACGCTACAAGGCGCAAGTGCTGCAGACGACGCCAAAGGAGCAGCAGAAGGAGGTGATCAAGCAGCTCAAGGAGGAGAAGCACCGCAAGCTGACGCTGCTTGGCGAACAGGTTCATTTATATCCAACATTTTTAATTGCACCATTATTTACTCTTGCTTGCTCTCTATTGCAGTACGAGCAAAGCATTTCGGACATGTTCCAAAGCCAGAGCTACAAACTGGACGAGAGCCAAGTGATCGAGTGCCAACGTACCCACGAGCAGTTGGAGTACGAGCTGGAGATGCTCACCGCCTACCAGAACAAGAACAAGAAGCAGGCGCAAGAGCAGCGGGATCGCGAGCGTCGCGAGCTCGAAAACCGCGTTAGCGTGCGAAGGGGTTTGCTTGAGAACAAGGTAAGCCGTCTGCAACATAAGCTTTGACCTCTGACCCCCATCTGACCCTCACTCTGCCGTCTCAGATGGATGCCGAGCTGCAGCAATTCAATCAGGAACGGGCCGAGCGCTTGCGCATGAAACACGACAAGCATACTAAAGAGTTGGAGGCATTTGATAACGAATCAATTTCCCTAGGTTTCAGGTAAAGTTGTTCTCTCCTTCGCATTGAAATATCCTTTCAAGATCCCCCTGTTTGCAGCACTTTATCGCTTATCGAGGTATCCCGTGAAGCCTATCCAGACGAGGAGGGGAGCCTGTCTGGTTCCATGATTAGTTTAGCCCATAGCAATAGTTCAACGAGTTTTCCGGCTGGTTCGCTATAGCATCAACAACAGCAGAAGTTTAATAATATGAACCACTTACATTTTAATGGAAATTATAAAGCCACAAGCAAGAGCAGGACGGAATCGGAAACAGGAACAGAGAGAACTGCCTACTAGAGTCCTGTTCTTATTGTAGAAATTATAAACAGCAATCAATTAACAATATTAACCCCCGAGAAGGAAACGGAGCAGAGAGGCGAGGGACATGTGCCCAAGCTTGAGTATTTTCTAACGCTGCAATAGTTTTGTATGGAGAAAGTATCGATTCGAGAAGACAACCAACCAAGCAACTAACATTTGAAACAATTTAAAACAAGATCTATCAAAAAACAAAGGAAAACACTAAAACATAAAGAGTGGGAGCTGGGAACACAAGGATGTGTTATCGAAAGGAACTTCCGTGCGGTTCCAGCTCTGATAAATACATAATTATTAATGTAAGCAAAGTAAGCAACAAAAAGAAAAGTGAAAAACAAGAAACAAAAGAACAACAGTAACACAACAAACAAGCAAACAAAGAACAAGATTCTGAATTCGATATGCAAAGTGTTTACGCATTATCCCTTAAATTCTAATTTGATATTATTACCGAGTAACTGATTAATCCAATCGCCCTTTTGTTTGTTAACCCCTTTATATATTTCCGCTCTCGCACTGCAAAAATAATGTCGTATGTAGAACCCTGTGTGTATGTGTATTTGTTAAACAAAAGCAAAAACAAAGAAGAGACTCTCGCCCTGGCGAGTTTTAAATGTTATTTCCAATTGGATAGTCGAAGTGGAACTGCGATCGCAGCTCCGCCGATGGCACACGATCGATTGCCATTTTTGCATGTTGTTAGGTTCAAAATTTCTTTTTAATTACGTTATGTTTTCGACAATACAAATAAATGTATTTTTTAAAAAAGGAACAAAAATAAGGATACAATTATTATTTTATTCGCTAAAAAAGAGAAGATTTGATGGCCAAATTTATTATAAACTCACGACAAATATACAAATGAAGGAGAGTTCGTTCGTTTTGTTTACAATTTAGTTTTGTGTGTTATAACGAAAAAGAAAATATAATAATAATAATAATAATAAATACATCAAGTAAAATAAGCCTATTTTAGAGTTAATTAATGCAAATTGCGAAATGCTTAGTCAAAACAATAAAAATTGTATAGAAAATTCAAGCATCTAAACGTTTAATTATTTAACGATATAGTTTTACGTGGAAATGTGTATATTATTTTCATTTAACTAACACAAGACACCCACGACCACGCTCACAGAGAGAGGAGTCATCGCAAGACACAAATGTAGAAGTTAACATTTTAGTAGAAGACAGCATAGCCGTGGGAAGGAGTCGAATCTTACATGCTCTTTTCCTTACGTTTACTGGGGATAAGGAGGGACAGACCAGAACAGAGTAGAAAGAACACGACGGAACCAGGCAAGGCCCAATGGTAGCGGCATTTTGTTTGTTCCGATTATCATTATTATTATTACTATTATTATGGATGTGTATTATTCTAGTACATACATATACATACATATACATATATCAACCTATAGGAAGCGGAGCAAAACGAGAACCGGTGACGCGATAGCGAGAGAGATAGAGATATAGATAAAGCACGGGGAACACAAAACAAAACATACATTTGTAATAATTTTTATGTTTATAAAATTGTTTTTTTTTTTTTAATGTATTATTCTAATTATTATTATACACATATAAATTGTATTTTTGCAATTGCGGTAAATGAAGAAGGAAAACGAATAACAATTAAATTGATGCACATCAATGTCGATAAAATAAAACTTATTTAAAAATACAGAAACCTTTGGTTTGTGTTGTGGTAATAATTGGATGGAGTTTCCCACTTACCCTTAGGGTTTACCAAAACAAAATCCTACCCACATTTCTTCACCATTTTCATTCAACCTTGTTAACAGCAATTCTCTATAGGATCCAGTTCTGATTTGTAAACCTCTAACTAAAATTAATAACGTGAAAGGGTATAAATATATTCTGAAAAGTAAAAGAATTTATTATCCCAATTAACTCAAGATCTAATAATAAGAGATACTCATTTTTGTTTCACATTTATTTAAATCTTGAGTTATGCTTATTCATACATTTGATATACATTCATACATAGACGAAAATATTCCAGCCAATTGCTGCTTCAGCAATCGATATTACCAATTATTATTATTGCATTTACATTTAATGCGTGAAAACTCGGGAAATTGCAACAAGTACAGACGGTGTGCAGCTTGTGTCACAGAAAACCTGGTGACTTAGGTATTTTGTAAGAGATATAAATGGATCCAGCCTTTTCCACTATAACTCCTAATTAAAACTCTAAGCACGGTTGTCTGCGCATCCTTTTCGCGTTTCTTCGCTAATTTAAGGCGAAGGGAAATTAAATGGCAAACTTATGGGGGAATCCAGTCCAAAATGAAGTGGAAATCGATGAAAATACAGCACTGTGTGAAGTATTATTCTTCTTCTGATTCAAGTTAGCCCGGGATCGGCCAGAAGCTGATTATCGGAGTGTAATTACCGGTTTATTTAGCTATTGATTATGCGATTAAATAACTTTGTAACTCTGGTAACTGGCATTGCCTAAATACCTTAATCTAAAGATCTTTAATTTGGAATCAGCTTCACTTACGACTACTATATCCTTCGGTGCACACACGGAAATAAATATATAATAAATATTCATATAGAAATATACATGTATTCAAATACGATATATGCGATATATATGTGTAGAGTATGAGGTTAAATACCGGGATCGAAAAATATATATACTCGTTTGTATTTATGTTTGTCTTTAGTATACTGCATTGCCACAAACCGAGCCCTACCCTAGGTCATGCATTGGATGCTGATCCATCACTATCCTGACCGCCGTATTGTGTCGCTTGCCCCTTCTCTTTGGTCAGGGCTTTAGCGGTCCCGACGCGTTTCATCCACGCACTAGGCCGTGGTCGCTGGACAAGCGATGAGCCTCCAAGCGGCTCAGGCGCTGACCTCACGACCCCATCAGGCTGTCCAGAAACGAGTGCTTGTTAATGATCTTCGTCGTAGCAATCAGGAACTCTACGTTGTTGTCCTCCTGGGCGGCGAGGAATCGCAGCGCCGCGACTTCCGCAAAGGTGCAGCCGCCCACGAAGCAGACCAGAACCACTCGCGGCACATGCAGCAGTGATTTCTCGGCGACCGTGGCACTCGGATGTCGTCCACCGATCCCCACCAACTGCGCCTGGAAGTCCTCGAACGTCGGGCCGGGCAGGTTGGTGATCTGGCTCTTGAGCGACTGCCAGCCCAGCGGCTTCAACGAATGCTCCACGAGGCGTGCGGTCAGCGGGGCGTAGAAGCTGTGCACGTAGCTAATGTCCTTCGGCTCCACTTCGACATTGTCGTCCACGGTGAGGTGAAGGGTCTGAAAGGAGGGAGAGAGAACGAGCTTGCACGATATTCTTGCACATCCTAGAAGATGGCAGCTTACCTTCCTCAGCACGGCGTATGCCCGCGACTCCGTCTGCTGGTGCAGGAGGCCAGCCTTCTCCAGATTGCTGATGGTAAGCAGCACCTCGAGGCCGTAGACCTGGACCAGCTCGCGCTTGTAGTGATTGAGTAGCTTCTCCTTGAGCCCGGAGGAGGCGGCGCACTGCAGGCAGATGAGTCGCAGCACGCGGTGCATCTCCGCCTTGCTGGCGATCTGGTCTTCGATGTAGGCGCTAGGCTTATCGATGTCCGCGCAGACCATGAACTCCTGCTCGGCGGCCAAATCATCGGCAAAGGTGACTGCGTTGACTTGCTCGTGCAGCAGGCCAGCAATGGCTGTGTGCTCCGACGTGGCCTTCTTCTGGGCCATCAGCTGCGGCAGCAGGTTCTCCACGAAGCTCTTGATCTCCTTCACGCTCTTGTCCTGCGAGGTGGCGTGCATCTGGGCGTGAATCTCACGCGCCTTTCGGGCAAGCAGCTTGGTCACCTCGTTGAAGTGCTTGTTTCGCAGCTCCGCGTAGAGCGTCTCCCCGGAATGAAGCATGATCGTCTTCTTCTCGCCGTCGCCCAGCAGCGACTGTGACTCATCAACCCGCGACCCATTGCCGCCGATGTTACCTCCTGCCCCGCCACCAAGTCCGCCGTCGGAGGGGAAATGCTCTGAGGGCAGCATCAGCTTGTTCTGGCGGATGCCATAGAACTCGTCGATAAGTCCCTCGTAGGTGAGCTGCGTGGCTAGCGGGCTGAGCAGGTCGATGCTCCGGTCCAGCAGAATCAGCTGGTCAACAATGCCCTTGTCGCCGTTGTACAGTGTTCGCTCGTCGCGTCCCAGTTGCTTGGCGTGCTCCCACACGCGATGCGCCTGCTCCCCCTTGCCGTAGATCTTGGGAATGCGTCCGTACAGCCGCTGGAGCTGCACCAGACCCACGGCCGCTTGGTACAGCGAACTGGTGTCGCCGTCGACGCTAACGTCACGAAACGCGTTTGGAAGCTCCATCGTTACGACGTCGGCATCCAGCGGCAGGTAGTTCCAAGCCAGTTCTGCGATACGTCCGAAGCTGCCTAGGACACCGCTGTTCTCCAGCTGACTGATGCACAGGCAGGAGCGCCGTGGTGCGAAGAGGATGTGATACTGGCGTCCGACCGCTGCTGCCGCCTGTCCGCCGGCCTTCACATGGCCCGCCAGCTGGTCCATTAGCTCTACCCGCGGCCGCACCACGTACACGACGTTGATCACCTCGCGCGGCAGATGCAACTCCGGCTTGAGGGCCAGCAGCCGGATGCCGCGGTCGGCGAACAGCTTCGGCCTGGTCACCAAGTTCAGCGGCCCGATCATGGCCTCGTCCAGAACGATCACCTTGGATCCCTCGATGCGCTCCAGCTGCTGCACTAGCTCTCGGCAGTTGGCCTCCTGCAGCAGCTGCAGGTTGACCCGCTGCCCCTGGCCCTTCAGGTGCGGAAACATGCTCCTCCGATCGCAGGCCTTTCTAGGCACGGATGTGCATGTAGTTGTGGGGGCGGTGTTTATGTGTGTACTCTTGTTTTTTCAAGGTTGTTGGCTGCACAACGTCGTCCGCACACAATTTTAGTCCTGGTCCCGGGTTTACTGGAACTCCATACACCAAAAAGATTTTCTCCGGATAGTTCGAGGAGTAGAAAAATCTTAAGAAAAACAACAACAAATCAGTGGGATACCAGGCCAGTGTGACCAGACTCGTTCCAGGTCCTAAAAACAGGAGGTAATGGCGTTGCTGGACTGCGGACCTGAAATCCCCACTTTTTTATCCTCATTTTCTCATTTGTTCTGTTTGCGGCGCCTGCGCATTTTTCGCAGGTGAAATGAAGTAGCCAGATAGATGCAAACAATAATTGGAAGATCTACAAATCCAATTAGCAGTGCCGATACCGATAACAAAAACCAACCGACAAATAAAAAACAATTTTAATTTATTGAGTTAAGGAAATTTATATCGTGAATTCTATTTTGTTTTGTTGATATTACCTGAATGTGGACTTTGACTAAATAAATAAAATATTCTCATTACATATCGATTAGTTCCCGCCATGTAAGGTGGTTGGAGTCTGTGATTACTTCCAGGCCAAGCAGGTTCGAAACTCGGAAAATGTATAACAGTTTCTAACAGATCCCGGTAGCTATTTTCACTTCTGGGCGCCTGGTGCAGGAAATCCAGAAATATATGAATTTGTACTGAGAATGTCAAGATTCAAGCCATGTTTTGCCGACAACAACAACAACTCCTTTGCTAAAACAAGAATATGTACAACAACAAATGACTAAAAATGACCAAATTTAAATTTGGCGTCCAAATAAATGTGCTTTCTTTTCTTTTATTGTTGTAAATTTTTTGTTTGTTTTTATACCCTTGCAGGGTATTATAATTTTAGTCAGAAGTTTGCAACGCAGTGAAGGAGACATCTCCGACCCTGTAAAGTATATATATTCTTGATCAGCATCAACAGCCGAGTCGATCTAGCCATGTCCGTCTGTCCGTCTGACCGTCTGTCCGTCTGTCCGTTTCTACGCAAACTAGTCCCTCAGTTTTAAAGCTATCTGGATGAAACTTTGCAGATATGCTCCTATATGCTCTCACTGCTATATATGTCGGAACGAGAAGGATCGGCCGACTATATCATATAGTTATATAGGAAAGATCGGTAAATTTTAATGAAAAAAATTATAACTTAGCCAATTTTTACAATATTTGAATAAAATTTGAGATATGGCCATTTTGTATTATTCTTGAATTTCGGTTTTAATTTGATCAAAATCGGACAACTCTATCATATAGCTGTCATAGGACCGATCAGAAAATAATGATGAAAAAATCTAACTAAGCCAATTTTTCACATATTTTCATAAAATTTGAGACATAGACATGTTGTATTATTCCAGAATTTCGGTTTTAATTAGATTCAAATCGGACCACTATATCATATAGCAGCCATAGGAATATATATATAAATTCATTAAATTCGTTCGCAACATTTTTCGCTCGCAACATTTCTCGTACGCAACATTTCTCTTTCGCAACATTTACCTTATGTCAGTACCCGAGAAAACGAAAAAGTCAGAAGATTTTTCTTCTTACTGCAAGGGTATTTAAACTTCGGCATGCCGAAGTTAGCTTCCTTTCTTGTTGGATTTTTGTTTTACATAAAGTAAGTTATGATAAGCCAGATTTGATGAACAAAAAAACGTATATTTATTTATTGCATAGATCTTTATTGATTAAAAATGTATTTATTTATTCAATAGATTCTCATTTATTAAAAGATGTATCTTTATTTGATGCAACATTTATTAAGCGGTTGTTTTCAGACGTAATTTATGATCCAGTCCTGGTTCCTGTGTCTTCGGCAGCCAGATTAAGACCTCTTTGACTCCGGCAGATAAGCTTTCAAGGGGCCTTGATCTGGAATTCACAAAACAGACTTATAATAGATTGATACTTAAACATAAGGACTCATATTTCCTCATGAAGGGGAAGGGAAAGACAGAGACAGCCGCTGATGTTTGCGTCTGCACAACTGCATCCACGTCACTGGACACGAATTTTTTGAAGATCCACGTTGGCCAGTGCCGTAGAATGCTGCTTGAGCCGTTGGCCTTGATCGGTTCGGCAATCACCATTGCAGTGAAACCCATAAATCGCATCCTTACTGCAACGTTAATCGAATGAACATAATGCGATGATGGGATTAGAAGCGAGCTCCAGTTTAGTGGACCGCCTATCTGTTCTACTTGTCTTTGGTAACCTGCTCTGGTCGTTTGCTAGACTGTAACAGACTGTCTCTGGGGTGCCAAATATTACCTTTCATATCCACTATTTGACACTTCAGGAACTGCCTGTCACAGGACGCCATGGAGCCGCGAATCACTGGGGTCGGTCAGGGGCCCTTGATGATCGCACATGATCTGAAATCGCCTCTCTGACTGATACCGCTAGTTGACATATCAGTCAAAGGGCTTTCCACACCATGCGTGTCCTTGAGCGGCCTAATATAATGTATATCTATATACTCTATACATAATCCAATACGGCGTTTTAAAGGTGGGCAAACTTACATATAAGGCAAGCTTCTACAAGCTTGAAATGCGTCCTCCAGGAGTCTCGAGCACGAATCTCTTCCTAATTCCTAGAAGATTATCAAGAAAACACTACACGAATTATTATAGTATTTTACAAGCAATTAATGTTTAATTCGGAGCCATGAATTGATGGTAAATGAAATTAGCGTAGAATCGGATTGTTAGTTTGGTTTAGTTTAAGACGAAGCCTTGAGAGCCGCTTATAGACGCTTTGTGGACATATCTTTTAGCAGCTCTACTGGCCATATCCCACAGTGCAGCATTCAGTGCTCTTAAGCCTGAGCGGGTAACTGTCAGCGGGGCTGTATTCCTACCTGAAATAAATCAAAATATAACTATAAACATGTCTCTAAGAACTTAACTTGATGAGAGTCATAGATGTAAGTCATAATCGCATGATTTTTACGCTTCTCCCTGAACCCCCTCAGGACTCATTTGGTTGTTGAAAACCTCAAGTGTTCGAAGTACTCAATTTTGAATGTAAATACGAACCCATAATTGCGTGCTCCGGCTCTCCCAATTTTACTGCGGTTACTAAGCTTATATCTAGTTCAAACTTGAGCTGGTCAGGCTGCGTTGTTTTTGGACAGGTGTAAAATTGTGCCAATTTTAATTTTCATGGGTTTTTATCGATGCCTCCGATGATGATGATGGCGATGATGAGGCCCCTGCTCGGCCAGGCCCAGACACATGCGCCGATAGACACCCACAAAAGCCAATTTGCCGGGGCAAGCGTCCAATGGTTGGGGGATAGCAGGTGGTAAGGACGCCGCGTGGTGGTTGGGCGGAGGGCAGTGGCGGAGTCCGCATTCGAGTGCCTGCATATATGTACATATGTGCAGCAAATATTGGAGTATATAAATAAATATGCTGGCATAGGCCCCTGGTCTGTGTGCTGGCCATTAGCCGGCATCGGCATCGACATCGACATCGACATGGACATGGACATGGACATGTCTCCCCGGCATCCTCCGGTCCGCTCCTTTGCTCTCCGCATGCAATTGGCAATTTAAGCTCGCATGAATTATCGACAATCAATTATGGTTTTTGGCCATGTCGCTCGCCGGACTCCATCCTCGTTGCCCGGAACTGAGTACGGAGCCGGAGTGTGCGTGTGTACGTGTGTGTGGCCTCTCTGTATATGTTAATTAATCAAAAGCCCATCTATCTATCGATTCGGCATTTACAGACATATGCAAATTAAAAGCATACAAGCAGCTCATTAATGTGCACAGAAAGGCGGCAACCAGAGACGACAACAACAACATCGCCATCCTCGTCGTCATCATCCTCCTCATCGGCTTCATCATTGTCACCGCTGCCGAAGGAATATCGCTTTAAAAGCTGAGATTCGATTGCAATTGCGTTTTCGCCATTATTCCGGCATGGGTTTTCCCATTCATTGCCATTTTCGCCACGCAGATCGCATTATGGAGTGTGTTTTTTAATTTAAATCGCTTTGATTCGCAGCCTCATCACGAAACTATTCCTATCACATTTTGTGGGGCATTATAATTTGAATGGATCCTACTCCGAACCCCAGGCGGTGGTCGCAAAAGAGCTACGAGGAAATTATGAAAATGTACGGATTGCGTAACAATCTGACTTGACATAGATCAGGGCACAGTCGGGATTTTGGGCTTAAAGGGAGATAAACGAAAAGGCTTTGCCATTGATAATTTATTATTATATTGAATTATTAGTGTTCTCACCGGCTGTTTGAGGCTCTTAAAAAGGCATCAAACTATGTATTTATATACATATATTTAATTGAGCTCAACTGTGTTGTATTGCATTGTTGTAATGAATAAATGTTGTAGTTTTGTAATGCAATTATGTATTTTATTTTCTGACAAGTTCTTAGTGTAATCAGTTCAACAGCTATACTCAAAAATCTTCATATTAAAAGCCTCATCATCAGTGATCACTGATGTAAGTTGGATGAACACTCACAACATCAACCCTCCTGAAAGATTATTTGGAGTAAAAGTACAAGTAGTAAGTTGTATATGAAATTGGCTCTGGGCACGGACTCGACCACGTGAATATCTCACCGGATATCAAAGACGCACAGGTGCGATATTCTCGTAATCCAGCCTGTACCTGGGTCTGGGTCTGGAGCTAAGCTGGAGCTGGTGCCAGGAGCAGGTGCAATGCTCCGCCATCAGTGAGAACTAATCCAATGCAATCGAGTGCCGTCATTGGAGATGCTCTCACCAATGGCGAGGCAATGCCTCGCTCATCCCTGTGGAGCGCGCTGTGGCTACGGAATCACTGAGTGCAAACGCCAACCACATCCGTATTGATCATAAAACACATACTGAAAATGGTCAATGTTTAAATTCAAGTATTCACCAGCGGCGACTCCGGCTGCGATTAGCTTATGCCTCCTCCTCCATCGTAGTTGTCTTGCTTATGTTGTTTATGGTAGCTAACTGCCGAAAATTTCGGATGTCTCGTACTGTAATAAAATGTAGCCATACATTACGAAACTCGGAAACTTTCTGCGGTTACACCAGATATGAGCACGTCCTCGTCCTCCTCCTTGTCCTTGTCCTCTCCGCCGATCTCCGCCAGCAATCTCTGCACAATGGTCTGGAAATAATAAGCAAGGTGCTCGCCGGAGGGCGATGGCAGTGGTCCTATATGACAGCTTGAATATATTCAATTAGAAGGCCATACAGGCCATACACTCGGCCAGGACATTGCCATCGATTAAACCCACACCCTCATTCGGCCACCGTGCCACATGACCCATGCCACATGCCACGTGTCCCAGGACAACAAACTTCCCACTTAGGAGACGACACGCCCCGCGACGCCTTGCCACTCGCCAGGTAGCCTTTAAATGAACAATGAAAAGAAATTGAAATCAGGAGTCAGGTAGAGGAAAGAAGGGGTGAATGGGACGCCCTGCGCAGTTTCCTGTGTCCCGGGAGGGCGTCTTGGAGTTCCTGAGTCGGGTGATTTCCGCATCCTGACCACGAAAATGATAATTTCAGCTTACGCTTACGTTTTCAACTATAAAACTGTAACAAACCAGATTGAAATCGGTCGAGTTTAAGCCAAGTTATGACCAAAAAACCATTTGTAGCGATTTTTAGGACAAAACTGACCCACTATTTATTTAAAAATTTAAATGCAGATAAATTCGCCTCTAAAAACGGAGAAGAGCAAACCAAGCCCCGCTGAAATCGGTTGAGTTTTAGCCAAGTTATGATAAAACAAGTAAGAAAGCTACAGTCGTTCGTGAACGCTCTTTGCAAAACCACCACCATCTCATGCACTTGCGTGTGCAAGACAGAGACAGAGATAACCCCTCTCTCTTTTTTGCGCACGAGAGTTAGTTTCTTGCGCTCATCAGTATTGTTGTTGTTTTTTGGAATGCTCCTGTTGCTCGCTACCAAATAGATAGCACACTGATATGTAAATAACTTTTGTGTTTTTCACCCGATCTTTACCAGATTTTCGGTATTGATAATGTTCTACATATGCATGCCTATGCACAAAAAGAAAGATCTATGGTAATATTTGTGGCTGCAAAACGTTTTTATTGATTTGCGGGGGAGTGGGAGGGAAATTTTTAAATCTGAAACAAACGTGATCTGCGTGCAAAACATTCCGACCTACATACCGAATTTGGTGGCTCTAACTCTTATAGTTGCTGAGATCTAGGCGTTCATTCAGACGGACAGACAGACATGGCTATATCGACTTGGCTGTTGATGATGATCAAGAATATATATACTTTATGGGGTCGGAAATGCTTCCTTCTGCCTGTTACATACATTTGCACAAAATTAATATACCTTTGTACCTACGGTACATGGTATAAAAACAATTAAAATTGTTATAAATTTTTGTTGTAAAAATTGTTGTTGTTATTGTAGGCTTCAATATTGCCGGATTTAGTACAAATCACCCATTTCTGAATCTGAAGTACCAGGCGAACAGAACCAGCAGATGGAGGATGAAATTTAATTCAGTTCCACTAAGTATGACCATTTTGGACGCTTTTAAAAAGACACAGTCGATAACGATAACGACTGTGTCGTTTTAAAAGCGTCCAATATGGTCACACTTTCGTTATAAACACTACCAATATGGTCACACTTTATATTCCACGTGGCGCGAGATCATGGTTATAAAATTTATACTTCTACCATGTGCGAGATCTTGCAGTGCAGAGAGTTGTCCCCCAAAACAATTTGATTGCAGCGTCTAATTCTCCATACCCTCTATCCACAGACAACATGGACTCAAGCAGTCCAAGCGTGACGAACTGCAGCACGAGTCCATGGACACGGAGTTCTACTCTCCTGCGCGGCGAGTACTTCAAGGTGATGGAGCGGCGTCTGGAGCGAGCTCTTCAAGTTCAAGTGCGAACTGGAGGCGGACAACAACGGCATCACCGAGATCAGGATCTGGAGCGTCGCTCCCTGGAGCTGGACGGCAACTCCACGACAGCCACAGCCCTGCTGCTGATCATGGACCAGAAGGAGAACCGCTACTACGGCGCCAGCTCGACCAACAGCCCGGTGAACAGTTCCGCGCGCTAATCTCAGCCACTCACTGCCCGTTGTCGCTTCCGGCTCGGCTGCTGCACCGGGATCAAACACTGTGTCCGCCAGTCTGGTCTGGCTAACGTCGCAACCGCGCAAGCCCAGGTGGCCAATCATGTCGGCAGCATAGCCGCCACGCATCTCACCCTGCCAGTGACCATCGGAGTTAGTGTGGGCGTTTCTGGCGGAGCCGGCAGCCTGGCCACCACTTCCCTGACTGGAGCTGCCGGTTCGGTGGTGCGCCAGCTGCCCAGGAATTTGGCCCACAGCGTTCTCACCACTTCCGGAGGAGCGGCACAGGCACATCATCAATCTGTTGTATCCTCTGAAACAA